>JAUIRK010000843.1:0-101793 GCA_030549495.1 Nectonema munidae
CAGTAAGACAAAATGTTTACAAATTTAAATAGCCAATATATTTTCAATATAGAAAGTTTTTTTTTTAAACGGAAATATTAAAAAAGGCCTTAATGCCGCTGTTATGAATAAAACCCATACACATTTATAAAAGTGTACGTAAGATTTGGTAATACATGAGAACAAGGCTGCCACAAAAGAAATAATCATGAACGCAAGAGGATAAAGAAAAGTATCAAAAAGCATGACAAGAAACATGAAGAGAAAATTTGTATATATAATAAATATTTCGTTAACAAATTATGAATATAGACAAGAGTAAAAACAAATAATGGAATATGATAAGAAAAACATATGTATTGTATTTTATATAAGCTAAAAGACGATGAAATAAGAAATAAGTAATAAAATACATAAAACAAATGGAGAAATAAAATACAAAACTTGTACAAGCTGGGAATTTAGTTGATATTTACACGCATAACATTCCGTAGAATGACAAATAAATTCATAATTTTTCATGAGAAGTTTTTTTATTCTATTTTTACAAACACTTATTTTAAAAAACGATACAATCAGTGTCAATTAAAAAAGAGTTGTAGTTAAGAGATAATTTGTATTTTAAAGATTGTTTCGATAGTCTATTGTAATATAAGGGAAATGACAGATGAAAATTATTTCGTAAATTATAGTGGTGAACTTCGTTATTATAAGTAATAAAATCATCAAACATGGGTGGTTTTTTTCTGTTAACAGAAGGGAATTAAGGTTTTTATGACCCCAAAGAATATACAATAGTTCAAATGTGGAAGAAAAAAACTATTGTATAACGAAAGCTTTATACTAGTAAAGAACAAAGATTTATTATGTCTAAGTATTCCAATATTCCTGGAGAGAATCGCATTAAATGAGATATATGTTGATTCCAATTAAATCTACAATCAATAATAACCCCCAGATTTTTGAAGCTCTCAACGATTTCAAAGTTAAATTCATCTTTTATAATTTTCCTAAAAGATATACCAAAAATAATAGCTTTAGATTTGGATTGGTTCAAATGCATATTGTTTTCATCACACCATTTGAAAATAGGAACAAGATCCTTTTTAAAAAAATTCATAGTTAATGGAGGGTTAGTCAAAGAAAATGGAACACTTACTGTGATGTCGTCAGCAAAACCGTGAAAAGTTATCATAGGGTTAGATGCATGAAAGTCATTAACATATATCAGAAACAAAAGCGGTCCGAGTATTGAGCCTTGGGGAACTCCGGTATTTATTGTAAAGCTGCTTGATTTAAAAGTATAATGTGAGATTAGACAAATATGATTTCATCAAAAGTAATGATTTTTTTGCAGTCCGTATCGAGATAGTTTAGAGAGTAAAATATTATGGGAAAGATTTTCAAACGCTTTACTAAAATCTAAGAATAAAGAGAGATTACCTCTTTTTGATTCCAGACTATTTATAATATTGTCAACATAATGACTCAAGAGTAGTTGTGTACTGTGATGTTTACGAAATCCAAATTGTAGGGGATAAATTAAATTATTAGAGTCAAAATAAGATTGTAACTGATTATGGATTAACCTTTCAAATATTTTTGATAAGACGGGTATAATTGATATAGGACGATAGTTATCAATATCAATCCTACTGCCTTTTTTGAATACCGGATGGATGATACTAAGCTTAAAATCATTAGGAAAGGTGTTATATTTTAAACAAATATTATAACCAATAGTCAAAAAGGGGTAAATAATGCCAAGAATAGGTGTAATGTGAGAAATATTAAGACCATAGGCATCAATGCAATTACTTTTATTGCAGTCGCGAACTGCTAAGATAATATCACTATGTGTAAAATCATTAAAATAAAATTTAGATTGGGTATGTGATATGTAATCAATATTCATTTGAGTCTCAGAAGAGGGTAACTTACTGCAAAACTTAAGACGGAACAAATTACCTATTCATCATCAATCACTTCTCCGTTAAACTTGAGATCTATCTTAGGAGAATCATTTGCATACATTCTTTTTTTTTATTTCACGCCAAACATTTTTAGAATTAGTTTGCGTAGCGAAAATATTACGTACAAACTTATTTCTAAGTTCTCTGCATTTATATTTTATCTTATTCCTAATGTTAATGTATTGCTGCTTTTAATTTTGTGTAAATAAGGTTTTCAATTTCTTAAAAATTTCATTTCTTCTTTTTATCAAAATTAAAACACCATCGTTCATCCATGTTTTCAGTGGGTTTTTGTAATATAAATGAGAATTTCTCTTAAAACGATTTCGTGATGTATTAGGATTAACAAGGTCCACAAGTTTGGATCTAAAACTTTAAAATATAAATTAGGAAAATTACTATATTGAGCGAGTAAATTATGCCATTCAAATGATGAAGCCTCATTTATGTAGGAAGTTAAGTCAAGCTTACTCTTATAAAAACTATTCTTTGTTGTAGGGTGAAGAATATCAATGGTTACTAAGAAAGGAATATGATCAGATATGTCATATATTAGATTATAGGCTTTCCTTTTTTCTATAAAATGAGATATAAAAAAATTATCTAGTAACGATTGACTTGAAGGTCTTGTTATTTTAGAAATTAAAGGAATTAAGGAAAACATAGAGAATAAGTTAAGAAAATCTTTTATATTTTCGCAATCATTACACTTGAGCAGATTTAATATTAAAATCACCTACAAACAAAGTGAATTTAGATTTATATTCAAATAAAAAAATTTCAAATTCACAAAGAAAATTTTTAGAATCATGTGAAGATGAAGATGGTCTCCTATAAATATTGTTGACAAAAAGTTGTTTACATCTTTCTAAAAAAATACAAATTAAAAAAAACTTCGTAAAAATTACTGGTGATGTCAATGGTACAAATTCTGTATGTTATTGACTTATGAATATAAAATCCAAGACCAGAATGGGAGCTGATACGGGAAGGTACAAAGATGAAGTTGTAACCTGGAATCTCGAATGAAATAGATGGAGAATCGTTAAGCCATGGTTCTTGTAAGCAGACTATATGTAGAGGAGAAAAATTAAAAGAGTTGAAATGATTGAAAAAACAACACAAAGTATCAAAGTTGGCTCTAAGTGACTGTATAACTGATAATGTTTAAACTATAAAGACCTATTGGCTCGGAAAGTTCAGAAATTAAGGAAAAAGACGGGTTTTCGAAATATATGCTAAAAAAGTTAGAACTAAAAAGATCAACCGTTGAATTGTAGTGTGAGGGATTCACAAAATTATGAAATACTGTCATGGTAAAAAACCAGTAGTAAGTAGAGAATGATTAATTTAAACTTTTGATTAACGCTTCATAACAATTTCTATTTGATATATCCATTTTAGTTCTAATATTCTACAAGGAAATTTGTAAAATAATTTTCTTGATTAATTAGAAAAGTGATTACTCTAATTTTTTGATTTAGAACAATTGATGCAAAATGGCTTATTTTTCTCTGTACAGATTGATGAAAGTGGTTCACCACCACAATATCTACAAATGGGTTTAGTACATTTACTGGTCTTGGCATCATGATTATATCCATTACATCTATAACAGATTTTAATGTAACTTCGAAGCAATTCCAGGGGGTGAGCAACACAATCTAAATATATGTATTTGTTACAAAATATTGATTTAAAAACTTCAACATTAAATTTGATACCAACATTATATACCTGATCATTAAATTTGTTACGAATTTTAAAAATGTTTTAATATTTTTTACCTCAGTATTGTTTTGGCTGCACAGAGCCAACTTTAAGTCTTCTAAGGTTAAACTTTCATTAATTTTTTTCAAAAAGATATAGGGAGTTCTAGGCTTCAGACTTTCATACTTGAAACCACTTTCTGATAGTGACTTTTTGAGATGATCAAAATTAGTAGCAGAATCAGTCTCAAGTAATAAGGAGCCATTAACGGTTCTTTTAAACTTTTTTAAACGCCATTTGTTGGAAACCGGATTAATCTTTTCATTTGATGAGTTCTTTGGTGTTACCATCTTTTTCTCCAACAAAAAATTAGGTATAGACAAAGACATATTTGAGGCAAAAGCTTCCTTTATACTAGATTTGTCATGTTGTAGAACATTAGCATACGTTTTTCGAGAGGGATTGGGCAAAATTGACAACTGATTTTATTACCAAGTTCAGTCACTGTATTTTTCAAACTTTTAAGTTCATTCAGAAGATTTCTCTCTATGATCCGAACTTTTGTTCATTGCACTGTTGTCTGTGAGAGAGATCAAAGCTTGACACAATCCTTCTTTCGAAACTTTTGAAAGAAGTACCTTCTTATCACCTTTTTTAGCAAAACTAATAATATCATTAATTCCTAGAGGCATAGGATTGAACAATGGTGAGTTAAAGCAAGTTTTATTAAGAATGTGAGAGAAGCTTATAAAGTAAAAATGAATATTCTACAAAAAAATGAAATTCGCCATTTTAGTGAAAGAGTAAGATTTACAAGTTGATGAATCAACAGATGTAGGTAATCTTCCTCGGTTATTAGTATATTTATTAGTAATTAGGGATATATAAATAATTGTGATTTTAAGGATGAATTTCTCTTTTGCAAACCATTAGAAACAACAACTAAAAGCATTGACATATTTGAAAAAATAGTTATAATTTCTTAAAGAACATGGACTTAACTGGGGAAATGTTGGTGACATATGTACTGATGGTGCACCGTCTATGCTAGGCTGTAGATCTGGGTTTTAACAGATGGTAAAGAATGTTTTTTCACAAGCTGTTGGAGTTCATTGCATTATACATCGTCAAGTATTAGCTTAAAAATCATTGCCAAAAGATTTGAAAACTGGTTTGCAATCAGTTGTTAAAGCAGTTAAGTTCATAATGTCAAATGCATTGAACAATTGCTTGTTTGCTAAACTTAGGCAAGATTCCAAGCATGAAGTTCTTCTATTCCACTGAGTTAAAGTGGCTCTCAAAAAGAAAAGTATTGCAGAGATTTTTTAAGTTAAATGCTGAGGTGAGAGAATTCTTATCTCAACAAGGAAGAACGGAACTTTTAAATTTCCTTGGTGACTTGAATAATTTGGCAAAAACTGCATACTTGATAGATTTCTTAACAATTCTGAATTCGCTTAATCTTTCACTTCAGTGAGAAATTCCAACATACTTGATTTTGCAGAATAACTAAATGCCTTCCAAATGAAGATGGATCCTTTCAAAACTGTCAAGGATAAAAAAGAGAAATTTTTTATTTTAATCTGATCCAACACTTGGAGACAAAAGAGGAGTTTAGTTGATATTTTCAAGAAAAGCCACAGTTATCTCATAGCTTACTTAGAACACCCTTAGAATACATTTGCTGCAAAAATTAAAGATGTTCCTGAAAGATATCAAGAGGAATTTATTGATCTCATCTGATTGTATAGACACTGACTTCAGTGAATCAATTTTGGATCAAACAATTACTTCGATATCCAAAGTTGGCTCTAGGTATGTCGAGAATTCTCATGCCTTTTCCTTCGACATATATATGTGAAGTGACCTTTTCATCTTTTCTAAGACTATCTTTTCTGCCTAAGGGTTGATTAATGTAGTTTAAAACGCGTCATAATATTGATTCAAAAAAAATTGTCGAGATTACTTTAGTGGTGGGTATGAAGTAAAGGATATATGGAATCGATGAAATAGAGCTTTTTTTATAAAGTTTTCCCAGATTAAACATTATGTCTTAGTGGTTCTAACTGTAAAATCGTTCATTATAACTCCCTAGGCTAATGCTTGGCTGAACTAAATGTTGACAGATAAATTGTTGTGTATGACAAAATGTCGACCAAAAAAATTACGGAAAAACGACAACTATAACGTCTAACTATAACTTACAAATTTTCTAACCAACTTTAAATTTTGTTATTTTTTCCCTAATTTTCTTTATTATTTTTTTTCGGACCATATTACACCTGTTCATATTTAATCTGCACACCAAATGTTTAATTTCTTTTTTGTCATTCCAAATTAGGTTGAGATTACGATAGAATCCATGGATCGAGCTGGCAATATGATTGGTTCTGTTCACATGATTAACGAACAAACAAAAGCTCTAACAAATCTTGCTCTTGAGTTGGTCAAACAGGGATTTGCTTCCATTGTGCCTAATGCTGTAGAAAAGAGTACTATTTCAAACTCCTTTTATAAAGCAGAAAATCAAGCCAAAAGCTCCAAACTAAATGTATCCTTTTGAGACTCTTAATTCTCTTTTATGTATAGCAGTGGTACGGATGGTCCCCTTGGGTCGGTGTGAGACTAGCGGGTCAGCAAATGGTCAGGGACCTCCATAATTATGTCCACTGTACATCAGTACTTATCAAATTATTATCAATAGCTATCAAATCATCATTAGCACAACAATTTATAAAACTGTTTCTTATCCTTGTCCTTAGCATTTTTAATAATTTTATAGTCGTAAAAATCGTACATTACAACAACAAAAATTTCAATTCTTGATGGGTTTTATTACAATAAATACGTTATCTAACATTTATTTAGAATGAAGGTGTCTATCAATGGGATGTTATTTAAGATTGATAGGGCTGATAAATATAAGAAAATTAGGAAGTTTTATTCCCCTTGTGTGATATATATAGTATTATTTTTTTCGAAAGAGATGTCATCGATTTTTTACAATAAAAAAGTTAATAATATTTTGTGTCTATTCATATTATCTGTTAAAAATGTTCAAACTAAATATAAAATCTTTCTTGTTTACATAAATTAGGTATATACAATTTTATGAATAAAGATTCAAAAACAAATATGCTTTTTGATGTTAAAATCTTTTTAAAATTTTAAAAATTATTAATTGTATTGAAATTTCTACATTCTGTGTTAATATAAAGCTCATATTTTTTTAACAGATTTGGAGTATAGAACAAAAAGTTAATGGTGAAAGCAACAGTCCCAAAAATATGGAGAAAATAGAGGTAGATGAAGAACGAAAACTGAGCCTAATCCCTTCAGTTATAACAGAATTATTGCCTAATCTATCTTTCTACATTCAATTTTCTGAATCTGGTAACTTTTAAAGCATATGTGAATCTCTTTTTTTCATTTCGTCCTTTTTTCCATGCCAATATTTTGTCACAACTCACGATTTGTCTTTTGACAAAACATCCAATTCCGATTACATGGCGGAAAATCGAATAAATAATCTCTTGCTCTGTTGTATAATAAAAATGTTGAATTATTAAATAATAGAAAGAGTGCTGATAATTCTCTAACGATTTCTTGTTTCTTTATTATAAATAATCTTTTTTATCTGTCCTAAATTGTCTTCGTAAACATGTTAAAATGAATGAGTACACGCTTTTTAATTAGATTATTCTATATGTGTTATACATAATTCATACCTGCCAACTTTGGACAAGAAGATTGGGGAAGATTTTTGCTTGCAATGCGATCATAAAGAAATCTTCCTCATGATAACGCTTTTCAAATTTAAATATACTAGTATTTTCGTTTTTTGATAATCCATATATGACAAAATACTTAACATAAAATCATACTTAACAAAAAAATCAGCCTTATTATACAAAATAAAACGCACTGAAGCTAAACCAAAATCAAAAAAGAGCATATAAATACTGGCGGCATCAAATATCTATTAAAGCCTCATTCAATTTTAATATATTGTTAAAGCGACTCTTTTATCCAACTACACCAAATTGATACATTTGTTCAAGTTTAGGTTGTTACTATGATGCAAAATATATATTATGACACGAGGAATTTAACATAAAATGTTTATTTTTTCATTAATATAAATATGAGGGAGGGTTCAGATTCAATCAAACTACAAGCTCCTTAGTGGATTCTTTCCTGTATACAGGTGTCAAATTAACTAAATGCATTTCTAGCTCCACTAGTGCAAAATTCAGTAGTCTCTGACTCTTTCTAAACAAATCCTTTACATGAATTCTTTTCTTTAATTTTAAATACATCTTTGTACTTTTTAGCGTCTTTACTTATAAATATGATGGAAACTTTGAATCAAGAAATGCAACACAATCCTCCTCTCGTTGGGGTCTACACTCCACGTAAAGGTGAACTTTGTGCTGCTACCTTCGTGGACAAAAAGTGGTATGATTTCTATATAGACATTCAGGTGGAGAGTGTGTAACGAATTATTTGAACTTTTGGAAAAAGTTTTGTTTTGACTCTATCCTTTTTTTCCTCATGAACTATATTATTTAAGTAATAAAATGCCGATATTCAGTCCCATATAAGCTTAATTATTAAAAATATTCAAAGAGTATGTACTTTTTTTAAGAGTAAATTTAATGTTGTGGTCTAACGAATTTGAAAAGTTTGAGGAAATCTTTGTGTTTCTGTGGAGTGTAATCCCATATAAAAAAATATGTCATCAACATAACCAGTCGAAGTATAATGAGAAAGATCTCATTATCAAAAGGCCCCACCCTTTGGTTTATAGGCAGAGAATCTTTATGAAAAAATAATTTTTTTAACAAGGACGAATTAGATGGATTCTTTTAATAGGTGTGCGTTATCAGTGTAAAACGTTGAATGTTGATTTTATTATGGTTATTCTAAATTAAGTCTAGTGTAAGTTTAGTTAAAGTAGTGAGGGGTATGGAGTTAAACAGGTCGACTACATCAAAACTCACTAAGGATCCTAGTAGTATTGTAGAAGTTGTATGTGTCATGAAGGATATGTGGTTAAGGGAAATACGAAAACTTTTAGGGATGAGGTTAAAGCGTTTACATGATTTAAAAAATGAATGTGGGATTTGTGATTTTTAATTTTTATGACTAGTTTCACATAAAGTTAATTATTTATTTTTTAATTCATTCTATCAATAAAATATTATTTCTTAGAGAAGATTTCAAGAGTGCTTCTTATTCATTTACTATTTGACCAGCTAAATTGAATTTTTTAACTCGCTGAACCCCTAGTAATAACGCTAAAATTCGTCTAACGAATAATGTGTTTAAGATTGATTGACTTGAGAAAATATCATTCGTTATTATATAATTCTGACACATTTTAAGTGTTTACTAGTCTAAATCTAACTATTGGATGCATAAGAAAAATTTATAAAATTTTACTCGGCCTAATTTGCTAATCTTGTCATTAATCATCTACTTCGCCCATTTGTTTCGTTTCCTATCGTTAAAATGACTAAATGACAACATTTGAATATATACTTTTTTAAATTAACGCAGTATGTAGTCAAACTTCACTTGTTACCGGTGATTGTATTTAGAGGGGCGAGGGGAAGATATCTCCTCGCCCTTCCATTCCCAATTTTTGAGCTTATCATTGTATATTTCAATCTTGTTTAGTTTAATTTTTTGAAAGAGCTGTTATACTTCAGATCTATCAGATGATACGAGTGAATATTCTTTTTGCAATACTAGTAATAGCAGATGCTTTCGTATATTGAATATTCAAAAAAATGTTTTAAAATCGCACACCTCCAAGTTTTCTTTTAGATCCGCCCCTGCGTGTTACACACACATTTTACCAAATATAGGCTACTGTCAATATTTCAAGTTATTTTAACATATCATTCCGTTAATTGGATATTGCATTTTCTATAAAAAACCAATCAGAAAGAGTTTTGAAGGAGTTGGAGTCTTGTGAAAACCAGAAGTCTCAGTAAGACGAGAAATGCTCTTCTCGACTCCTAAAATTAAAATATTAAGTTAACTTGTTTTTTTATTGATTTAAAAATTTTCTCCATGTAAGGCAAGTAGTCTTCGAGATCACGGTTAACTACCAACAGATAAAAAAATATAGAAACTATTAAAATATATAATTCAAACAATTCACCACTAAAACTCAGTTAGTTACTAAAAAGTGATGCATTTATAAATTTGCCTTCTCAAAATTTAGAAAATTCAACTTTCCTGAATGTAAGATTGTTAAAATGCTAAAGTTATCATAGCAGCTATCAGCACAAAAAATTAATTTGTAAAAAATATTATTTAGAGAAAATCCACCTTACTTTAAACTTTATAATATATTTATAAAATTAGTTCCAGAAGTAGATGTAAAAACGAAGATAGATATTTTTGGTGTAGTTTATTTTGTAAGTCCAAATTTTCAAATTTCATAACCATTCATATAAAATCTGCGTCTTGAATTTTTACTATTTTTGTTCTCTATCTTTCTACTTTAATAACATTGTTTCCATTTTGTAAGTCGTAATGTATTAATTCATATTTTCTATATTTTTTAAAAAGTTCTTTTTCCTCATGTTTTTCGTTTTTAGGTATCGAGCAAGAATTGAAAAAGTTTCAAATGATTCAATTAGCATATTATACATAGACTATGGCAATGTAATTTTTCGCTTTTATAACGTATTTGTATTGACTGTCAATTGACATATCATTTAAATAATGCTTAAAATTAATTACACTACTGCACAACATCTGTTTCATTAATCTTTAACATATTTAATTTGATCCACTTTTGAAATAGATAAAAAAAAAACTTGAAATAATTTTGTTTCTTTATAATCTTTTTTAAAGTATATTTTTATATTTCTAAACAAGAAATCCTTGATCCTAAATTTAAACAAAAGTTACAGTATTGTAAAAAATGATTAAATTTTCATAATATTGTATTTTCAATTTTTAGAGAGAAGTTACTCAATCCGTTAAGCTAGCTAGATTGCCTGATCAATTCTATGCGTTATCCCCTCAGTCACACATTTTTTCACTTGCCTGCGTCAAACAACCTCCTGATGTAATTTTTATCATAATCCTTTATCATAAAAAGAGCTTCCTATCAAAAAAGACGCGCATTAAAACTTGAATGTTTCTAGCACATTAACCCTATCCACCTTACTGGATTTATTCTGAAGGATTGAAATCGTCGATTAAAATAAAATCATAACATTATCTTTTATTGATATAATACAAGCGTAATAAAGAACACAATCAGATTGTTAAAACTTACTTTATTATTGCGTGTTTGTTGACTTTTGTTTTCGTTAGAAATGCTCTATACTTCTCTGCCGTTAATACAGTTTGGCTTTATTTAGTATAAATTTTAATAAATTGACGTAATCGTTTTAAACCGATATACTTTCACTATAAATTAAATTCGATCCTGACATGAAAAAAGGTAGGAAGTACTTGGTACTTTTTAAAAGTATATACATTGATTAATTTATATTCATATATATCAAATTAAATATCTTTTCATTGTACTTCTAATCTTTGCGTTCGTTGCTACTTTTTGCGCATGTGATAAAAACGAAATAGTGGATAAAAGTATCTTTAAATCTTTTTTTTGTTATCGCCTGTTTTTGAACTTAAAAAATTTTCATCGCCCTCGTCTACGTATTAATTTAATTTTGGTCCCATAGATAAAATAGACCGCCAAAAAGCAAACATTATCTTAATTATTTTTCTCCCTTACGATTAAACATCTGGTTCTCCAAACACTTGTTATCATCGCATTTCTAGCGTTTTATCTTTCAATAAATGCACACACACATTTACGAATCCATTGTAGACATGATAATAAACTATTATAAATTTTTAAAATTTTTTATTGAATTTAGATGAACCCTTTCAGACATTGGTTTTCTAAAATTAATCATATGCTTCTTTTCAATGAATTTTTATTTAACTTAAACAGACGATCTTTATTTTTTGCGACACTGGTGTCCCATTGTGCCTGAAAGAGTTAAGATAAAATACACATTAAAAGTTTTTACTCGAGAACCTCATCGTCTTGTTATGGTCGTGTGTTAATTGTTGACTCGCCCAATTGTAACATTCTGAAACTATTTAGAGTGATTATACCACTGAATGTTTCAATCACTTTTGCTCCCTCATCTCCAATCAACAAGTATTTCTAAATGTGGAGTACAAGGTTTCTGGAGTTGGATCCTTCGCCAGCATTTACACACACGATAAAAAAGAGGACGTTGCAAAGTCTTTGCTCTCCCAAGGACTCGTTATTCTTAATCGTGAACACGTTCCTAAAAAGATGCTGCCTTTGGTATTCCTTAAATTACTTGTATCTCGTAAAAGGGATCCATATTCTCCCACGATCAGAGAAGTTAAGATGTTAAGATTGGGATCACACTAGGACAATTAGTTCAAAACAATAAGCTTTTAAGCCAGAGTTTATTAAAGTCGTATCAGGACCTTTATCTTCTACCCGTTTATAAGACTTCTTAAACTGACTAATTAACTATTTTACTTTTTGACTAACCCTTAGGTAAGTAAGGTAATTAGTTAGTTTTAGTTAACATAACCTTATGTGTAGGAATAAGAGCGTGTGGACATAGTGCCTTCAATTTCGGGTATTTATTTTATGTTTTGTTTTGTTACATATTCACCTTTGAAACCAAATTTAATTTTTGAATAAAGAATGCGCAGAATCAATGTTCCTAATTTGCTATCGACAAGGGACTCCGTAATCGTGCTGTTCCTTATACTTTTTTAAAATTTTATTGTAGCTTAATTGATAATAATTGGTACCATTGAATGTTTTTTAAATATGCGCGGTCACAATGATATCTAGATAGGAATTATTTTAGTTCAATAATATATTTATTTTTAAAAGTTTCATTTAATCATAAAATATAAGTTTAAAAATGCTCAAGATTGAGGAAAAATTTTCAGGGCATTCATTTTGCCCTTTTTGTCTTTCTAGTATTAATTGACTTTTTGTCTTTTTAGGTTAAACAATATGAAGAAGTTGAAGAAGTAGCTAAAAATGAAAGGGTATTTTTCCTTTTTTAAATTTGCCTTGCTCCGTTTTAATGGTTTTGAATCTCACTATTCATTTTATTTAATTGTATTGTTTTTTGATAATTTCAAAAAAGACCTTTTTATAATAAACTTGATATTTCAGTTTTAAAACATTTTAAATTCATTCTTTTCAAAATGTGTATCACTAAAATTATTTTTAATTTCATATAAAACTTTTGAAATATTTCTATTCTGTGAGTTAATATAATGCTTGAATTTATTGGAGAAAATACCTCTGACTTATTCGTATAATTTTTGAACAAACCAATGATAATCTCTAACATGCATTCTTTCATAGTTTCTCCATATTCAAAAGATGTTTTCTTTTAACCATTCACTTTTGCAATAATGAAGAATGCAGCTGTAATTTTATGTTTAGTCTTAAATTGTTCTTATATACAAATAACAAGCACACTATAATTTTTTTATAAAAAATATTTTTTTCAAACAGGTTCCTGCCAGCATAGCAGGTTTTAATGATTCGTGTGCCCTATACAAAATACTAACAGGCTTTCTAATACTACCTTTGCCCATGAGCCGTGTTTGTATAAATGTCAACCTGCCTTGTCTATGGCAGCGGTTCTTAACCTTTTTCTACAGGGAAATTTTCTCATAAAAAGTGTTAAAAACAACTTCGTATGCAATTAATATTTGTATTTTAATTTATTGACATGAAATCCTTGATCTCAAATGACGTCAAATACGCGTAGCAAAGCAAATTCTACCTAAATTCAAGGAGAAAAGACAAAATCCACCTCTTGCTACTTATTCAAACTAAGTTAGCTTTTTGTTTCCGTTATTTTTACACGTACTGGCGCTGACTATTTTCATTCATTTTAAGTTTTTTTTTACAAAAATGTACAACTGTTCACTGACCCCCTGAGTCGCAGAACCACTGGTCTATAAGTATGGTGTGCTTGTTTAAATTGTGAATTTCAGATATTTTAGTTTGTATTTAGTCTTATGCTTGTTGCCAGGACATTTTTTTGACTTTATATAGAAATTTTAATTTTTTGAAAAAAGATATGACCTAATAAAAATATTTCTTCACGATAATACGTTTTTTTGTATTTAAATGAAAAAACTCCTATTTTCTAGTTTACAGATTTATTTTTTTCACATTTGAAATTAATTTAAATAATATTACTTGTAAAAATGTTTTTTAATGTTCTATTTTTTATTCATTTTATTGACCTATAAAAATTCCTAAAAAGTCCTTAATATAAGTTTATCTGTGAAACGATTTTTAGATGTAAACAAAATTGAATCTACTCACTTTTGTTCACTCAGCAGATTCTATATTATTTCGCACTTATTGACTTTATCTAATGTAAAAATCATGAAAAAATAAAATAATCAATAAAATGTTTTCATATTTTATGTAATTAATTAAAGAAAATAACGTGGGTCCTCAATAAAGCCCGCCCTTTTCCTACATGTATTCTTATTTTTCAGTTTTCGGCGTTTAACTAATTTGACCCAAGAAATACAGTCGCCATTATAAGGCTACTCAGCTCCCATTTTTACCTATATTCCTATATATAGGATGCATTCCATCCCTGAAGGCTTCGTATGCGACTGTTGATACAATAGCTACACAAAAATTACTATTTATGATATGAAATTGGGTCGTCAAATTATTTTTAATTAATCTGAGAGAGCTTTGCTATATACAAAATACATTCTATATTTCTTTATAAGACTTAACTGTTTAAAATAGAATATCAAAAAACTAAATGACTTTGTTCGAGTTAAAAATTGCTTAGCCAAATAATACTTGAGTACAAAAACCATCCCTTTCAAAGATATGACTAATAATGAAATTTGAATTTCATCAAGCGACTTTTATCATATTAATCTTTTAAAGAATGGTAATAAATTTTATTTTTAAACAGGTGAACATTTGGAGATATGGTGATTTCACGCCTGATGATGCTGTAGAGTTTGGCTATTGAGCAGAAGTATTTTATCAACTGATCGATTAATATTCATTCAGTGTGTAAAAATTATTTCCTTACTTGATACTTCTTTTATATCCACTATTTTTTAATGATAATTATTAATAGTGTTCAAATTTTTTATACGACAATTCCTCTTCTATGCATTATTTTATTTGTTTTAATCCATTTTTGTTTTCACTTTTATAATTTATTGTAAACAAAGGACTTTTGATAAAAATATTTTATGATTAAAATTCATTCCAATTTGAATGCTTTCATAATTATTTCCTTTTTGGCGGTAAGTGATTTATATTCTTATTTTTACTTTGCACCTCTCCTTCCAAAAAAGTGATCAAGGTTTTAAAAGTTTTAAGATGCGCTTAAAGTTTAACAGTTTAAGTATTTACGTTTTTAGTGCAGAGAAGGCATTCTTAACCGAAAAATTAAATTCGTTAAGCAAAATACAATCTATATTTGAAGCCCTGGTTGCTAGCTTTTTTACTCCGTGATCAACTATTTTTTATTTAGTTATTCAATGATCGATTTTTTTTAAATAAATTTTTTTATAATAAATAACACAACTTTTTATTATTTTCATCATCCATTTTGCCTTTGAGGCCTGGTTATTGTTTCCAAAGAGTCGGGGTCAACTAGTTTCCTGCAACAACTACGCAATTTCATTCTTTCTTTAGCATCACTTCGCACAAGCTTTCTTTTTTCCATATCGTGGTGAATCACTTCATTCCATGCTTTCTTTGGTCTTCATCTTTCCATCAATCAATTCATCTTTTATCTTCTTTACAACGTTCCCCTCGGACATCCTTTCGACATGACCAAACCAACGTATTCTATTCTCTTCTAAATGCACTTCTATATTCTCAATTCCTATTTTCTTTCTCAACACATCGTTGGCAATCCTATCTTTCAGCGTCTTTACGCACATCATCCTAATCATTCTCATCTCAGTTGTTTGTAGCCTTCTCGTGTCAGCCTTCTTCATCACCCAGCATTCAGAACCGTAACAAATCGTACTTCTAACGCAAACTTTATACAGTCTTGCTTTTAGTTCGTCAGGTAAAAAATTTCCACGCAGTAAGCCGGATAATTCCTTGAACTTTTTCCAACCTAGGCGTATTCGCGCTCTTACGCTACTAGAAACATCACTGTTGCAATTGATCATATAGCCCAAATAACAGAAATCATCAACAACATCGAAACTATCATCTCCTAATTTGAATTTTTCAACAAGAGTACTTACGCTGTCTCCATTTTTGCACTTTCTACAAACAAAGTCACTCACTGCAGAAAGAGAGCCCTTTATTGAGGAACATCTTTTGTGAACCCACTTATTACAAGTGGTGCATAAAATAGGGTTTCTCATTACCCTCAGTCCACATAATGAATAGGGGTCGACACTACTCACTTCCCTGACATCATTAGTTTTATTACTCCCGATCATCACTTTGGTCTTTTCTACATTTATTTTTAATCCTTTGCTTTCAAGTACTCTTTTCCATTCGGTATACTTAACATTCAACCAATCCAAACTACCAAATCATTAGCATACAAAAATTTACGATTATTTTTCGGAATTTCCGAGCTCAGAGCATCCATCACTATGATAACAACAAAGGACTTATTACAGACCCTTGATGAACACCAACATTTATTTTAAACCACTCTGAAAGCTCACCTTCGATACGCACTGTTCTTGAATCTCGATACATTTCCATTACTGCGTTCACTTCAAACTCAGGTATACCCTTCTTTCTTAATGCTCAACGTATAACATTCCTAGGAACTGAATCAAAAGCCTTCTCAAGATCGACAAACGCTATATACAATTCTTTTCCAACTCTCAAATACTTCTCAATCAGTTGCCTCATTATGAAAATTGCGTTTATAGTGCCTTTTCCTGGTGTAAACCCTATTTGCAGATCATCAATATCAACTTTCGCTCTGATCCTACCTTCAAACACTCTTTCTAAAACCTTCATACTGTGCTCCAGCATTTTCAGACTTCTGTAATTCTTACACTCTTTTGCATCGCCTTTCCCCTTGTACAACGGAACTAAAACGCTTTTTCTTCAACTTTATGGCATTTTTTCTACATTCATCTTTCGATTTCCAATCTTTGCTAACTCATTTTCCAATTGACACATCTCAATCATCTCAATAGGTACATTGAGATCACTAGACTTTTTTATGGGGTGTTTTCATCACCTAGGCCAGCCGACTTACTATGCTTCATCTTCAATATAGCGGCCTTTATCTCCTCTGCTGTTGGCCTTACTGGACTCGGGATAATATTGTTACTGGAAGAAATTTCTCAGGAATTTTCATTATTGGAAAGTTCTTCACAGTACTCTTTCCATGTTTTCAATCTGTCTTCTAGATCAAGATTTGATCAAGACAGTAAACTTTTTTATTATTTTGTCTTTGCAAAACTTTCATAATCGGGCTCCAATGAAAACAATGATCCAAGTGATCATCTTAAATTTCATTTATCACATTGATGTATTAAAACGATCCACTTATTTAGCGTATATTTAATCTTAAAAACAATAGATTAATAAATCAAAGAAAAATGTTTAATTATTTTAGATTAAACAAATTGAAAAATATTTTAATTATTCTAATTCTAAATATCTAAATTTTTTATTCTAAATGGATGATGATTGCCTCTAATGCTGTTTATGTCGAGGTGGAGAATGAGGTTGAACTTTCATTCTCTTATAAAATGCCTCATATGACACATGCGTCTCTTACAGCCTCTGAAAAGTAAGTTTTTAGATCTGCCTTCACGTGGCGGGGTTGTTTAAAACTAAATGATCTGGCGGCGAAAGCGAGTAAAAGGCGCTTTAACCTAAAGCTCCGGTTAGAACAAACTCGATAGCCTTGGTTGGCTCTTGTCCTAGAAGAAAATAACTCCGATTCCAAATTACCACTGCCTTGTTGTGGGTTTAGTACTTGATTGTATTAAGGCTAAAAGTTTCCAGTCCTGAATACAAATACTGGTTGGCGTCAGGAAGGGCATCCAGTCATAAATATCACGCTCTACTATAACATTATGTCACAACAACTCAAAGAATGAAATGGCGTAGTTGTTGCAGGAAACTGGTACCCCCACTCTTTGGGAACAATAACCAGGCCTCGAAGGCAAAATGGATAATGATGAAACAAATTGAAAAATTACCATCTCATATTAAAACTCTAAATTAAATAATAAAGGTTTTATTTCTATTTTCCCAAAATGGTCGAAATCTAAAGCGGTGGTCGGAGCCTGCTCCTGTGGGCCATACGCGTCTCATTTGCTTTCCTCGTAGTGACTTTCTATCATTTGGAATTCATGGTCTAATGTTTGTTAGACCCAGTTTCATGGTGCGATACAAGATCTTATTTTACACGAGGTGTAGCAGTGAGTAAAGTGAAAGAAGAAATGTTAAAGAATTTTTCTTGCAAAAATTGTATGGGGCAAAATTAAAATATCAGATGAGGTAGAAGTAAATTGCTTTTCTATCTCGGAGATGAATTGAAAGTGAAGGAGGAGGAGACTTCGTTAGCTAAAATTTAATGAGCTGCCATCTTGGAAAGAATTTACCGATGAAATTAAAGAGCCGGATTTACAAAACTTTCATCACAGCATAAAATGAAGGCGATAAATTAATTCATTAAAAACTATTCTCAGTGGATATGAAATAACGGGTGCAATATTTAGATGAGTGTTCAAAATATCCTTACCCTATGTGTTATTGATTGAATTAATGCTGGATAAAATATCATTATAAGTAATAAAACCAAAATTAAAAGAGGAGAAATTTAAACTGCTCAAAGGTAGTAACAGATGTTAATTATTACTAAACTTATCCAATTCGTTATGAAAGTACTTTGGAAATATGTAAGGAATTTCCTTATCCTCCAAAATTCATTATTATTTTTTTATGGGGTGTTTTTATCGAGAAGGCACAATTTCGCCGCCTGTATCGAACTATAAGGAAAGTAGGCTTGATGCGGGATCGAACCCAAAACCTTGAGTTATCTAACCAACTTTACTCGCGCTTTTCTTTTATCCTTACTTTAATTCGACTTTCAGCCTTCTTTTTTTCCCACAATTTTTTATTGTTATATTTATTAATATCAATGAAAGTACTGTAGTAAAGTTCGTTTGCCATCCAAATATTTTGTTTTACTATACTAGCAAAAGACATTTTTGGAGATGAGTATTGATTTGTATTTTTCGATGCAATCATCTTTTTATAAAGTATATCATCTCCATTCTGTCCAAAACTGTCAATCAAAAATTAAAAATTTTCAGCAAAATTTTGACATTATCTGTAGTTAACCTTATAAGTTATAACTTAGGATCTATATTATATACTACCCTGAACATTTATAATTATATACAGTTTTTAACGCATAACACTTTATATATTTAATTTTTTCAATAATCATGGCTACTTTTTAGAAAATGTCAATCAAAAATATATATCTGATAAAATATTTCTTCAAATTTTACATAAAATATATGTTTTTATACTAAATCGACCATGCTGGTTTCATTTCTGGACTCATTTTCTACATCTAGGATTTAAAAATACCTATAAGTGTTGATCAAATTTGCGGTTTACTTCTAAAAATTGTCTACAAAAACATCGATTCAAATTAATGAAATAAATGTTTTTATACCAAATCGATCATGCTAGTTACATTTTTGGACTTAGTTTTTGCTTTTTGAAAATATCTGCAAGCGTTTGAAAACTGTTTTCAAATATATCTTAAATTTTATATGAAATATATATTTTTATACCAAATCAACCATACTAGTTTCATTCATGGACTCAATTTTTGCAGTTTGGATTTGAAAATACATATAAGTATCAATCAAATTTACGGTTAGTTCTAAAATTTGTTTCAAAAAATATTGATTCAAATTTTATATGAAATATATGTTTTTATAGCAAATCAACCATGATAGTTTTATTTCTGAAATCAGTTTTTGCATTTAGAGGTTTTAAATGTCTGAAAGTGTCAATCAAATGCTCGATTTACGTCTAATGTCTACAGAAATATATTTGAAATTTAAATAAAATATCTGTTTTTATGCCAAATGGAAGATGCCGGTTTCATTTTTCGACGCAGGTTTGGCACTTATGGTTTTAAAATATCCGAAAGCTTCAATCAGATTTGCGCTTTACTTCTAGATACTGTCTTCAAAAAAATAAAATATCTGTTTTTATTGCAAATCGACTATGCTTATTTTATTTCTGTACTCCATTTTGGCTAATAAGGTAAAAAAATATCTCGAAGTGGCAATTGAATTAGTAATGTATGCCTGAAAATCAGTTCTGTAAAAAATTCAAAAAATCGTTGTATATTAAGTATATAGTAAAAATATACTCCTTTTTTGTATATTTTGGCTTATAATACTTTCTTCAATCATCTTGAGTATGAAATATTTATTTATAAAAAAACAAAACGTATTATAAAATCTTTTGAAGATTAGTATTAGAAAAGGAAGCAACTTAAAAACTAATTGAAAAGAGAACATGTGATCAAAAGAAATAATTTAAAAAATATGCATCTTGACTAAATGGAAGATCTACCATGTTCTTACGAACTAGGAAGTGGTTTAATTATATAATATTAGATGCTTCAAAAACTATCTATATCTATATCTATCTATCTATATCTTATCATCTAGGATTACAATGATCATTTAATTAAGATGGGTAGGAAATCTGAAAATTATGGTAAAAAAAGTTTATTTAATTATTTAGATAAAAAGTTTCTTTTTAAGATAAACTGTTATATATAAATCACTTTTTTGACAGGTTTGATTGATTTTCATAAAAAATGAATATACCACTGAATTTAGAATACTTGAAAATGGGTATATATGTGTAAAAAACTTTATATAATTATTTATATAAAAAGTTCCTTTTTGAGATGAGCTGTCAAATATAAATCAATTTTTAGACAGGTTTGATTGATTTTGATAAAAAAATGGACATCACCACTGAATTCAGCATAGTTGAAATATATATGTAACATTAAAATTTTTTATAAAAACTTATTAATATCTGAGAAAAATTGGGGGGGGGTGGCACTTTACGCTTCCCCCCCACCCCTCCCAGCACTGGAGCGGATAAATTTATCCCAGCACTAATAGGGTTAAAAAGTTTCAATGATAAAAGTTCTAAATTTCGTGTCTCGTAATGAAGGGATTATTTCATAGTTGACAACATCACGAATCAGATAACCAAAACCTCTGTGTGTAGAACAACCCGGATGGAAGAAAAATGAAGTCATATCACCTAAATTTCAAAAAAAATAAGCTTAAAATCTTTATGAATCCAAGTCTCTTGAAAAAAGTTGCTAGTGAATGACCAAAATTTCAAGAAAAATAGAAAAGGAATTGAACTTTGATTTGATGGCCTGAATGTTTAAAGAAAGAATACTAAAAGTAATCTAAAATAAAAGATAATCCCTTTCAATCAATGTCCAATAAATTTAGAGTCAAAATGTTTATCAAAACTCAAAGAATTATTCTTAGATTCTGTTAACCTTTAAAAAATTCATTGAATACGTGTTTTTACCATTTGAGTAATTGATTTCAAATATTTTATTTTTCTAAAATATAAAGGACAACTTTTATCAAAAGCAGAGTGACAAACACCATTAGATTTGTTAAGTATACAATTGGTGCATTCAAGCTTTTCAAAATTTTTCTTAACAGTACAATCTTCATAGCAATGATATTCGGAAGAATACTTACATGACTTTATTACATTTATGCATTTCAATTGTTGTGTGACCAAACTTGAGCATGCGCTGCATTTTTTAAAGAATAAAAATCAGCTATATTGTGTAGATGATGGAATCCAATAAATAATTTATCTCCTTATAAACTAATACTATTTCTTATTTCAGGGTCAACCCTTAAAAACCAACAATTTAGTATTATCATGAGAATTTGTTTTAGAAAAAGCAAATCAAAAGTTTATTTTCTTCAACTTTTTAATCAAATCCTTTTTCAATAATTTTTTCATGTTACATTTTTATGTCTAAGTGCTAAATTATTATTACTTATTAAACTTACTTAATAAACTTTTTTGTGTGCTTGAAATAATTCAGTTAATCTTTCACCCATGTTTATAATAGGAGATGATATAAGTATAAATGATATTTTAGTAGCAGAACTTATAAAGATTCCGATTATATAATAACTTTGAAGGAGGATATATTTATAATAACGGTCACATGCAGGAAAATGATTCACTTTTCGGCACAGAAGAGAAAACCGGTTAAAAATTAAAATAAAGAAAAGTTTTGTATGAAAATGTTACGTTGTGTTTTTAGTGCTTCCAGGCGAGAATTTTGTAAAAAATATGTTTTAGTAAGAAAGAGGAAGCTAAAAAGGCGCCCTCATCTCGCTGAAGATTTAAAAATAGCGCCTCAGGAATACGGCTTATTTGAAAATGTTTTTATCGCATCGCAATATCACTTAGCTTGAATGTATGCAGATATTTTATTTAGGTTTATGATAAGTTAATATTTATTGGAAAAAAATTTGAGAAGACAAAAGTGTTCTATACTCTATAGCTAAAAAACATGTCTTAAGGTTCAGTGGGTTGTTCTTGTCCACTGGGTTGTTCGGGTTCAATCGGTAGTTCAGGTTCAGTCGGTTGTTCGGGTTCAGTCGGTTGTTCGGGTTCAAATGGTACTTCAGGTTCAGTCGGTTGTTCGGGTTCAGTCGGTACTTCGGGTTCAGTCGGTTGTTCGGGTTCTGTCGGTACTTCGGGTTCAGTCGGTTGTTCGGGTTCAAATGGTACTTCCGGGTTCAGTCGGTTGTTCGGGTTCTGTCGGTACTTCGGGTTCAGTCGGTTGTTCGGGTTCAAATGGTACTTCAGGTTCAGTCGGTTGTTCGGGTTCTGTCGGTACTTCGGGTTCAGTCGGTTGTTCGGGTTCAAATGGTACTTCAGGTTCAGTCGGTTGTTCGGGTTCAGTCGGTTGTTCGGGTTCAAATGGTACTTCAGGTTCAGTCGGTTGTTCGGGTTCAGTCGGTACTTCGGGTTCAGTTGGTACTTCACTCCCTAAATTTAAGATAAAATAAAAATATAAGATGTGAACACTTTCATGAATTATATTTTTAAATTAATAAAATTTCATATTCATCTGAAAATCGGAATTAATTATTTTTAACTAAATTCGAAATTAAAATAAACTTTTTAATATTGAAGAATGTTTCAAAAAATAGGTTATTTTGATTAAGTGTAGCAATTCTGTTAATTAAAAAGATTTTTAGAATTTAGGGAACAGAAAATTTTATGCTAACTCTATAGAGAAGTGTTTCTTAAACTGTGATCAACGGATACCGAAGGCGTCGGTTGCTGTGCCACAGGGGGTTCTTCAATACTTTTTCATTTTAGTAAAAAAAACATAAAATGGGTGAAAATAGTCAACCAATTTGTTGACACTTGTTTAAAAATAACTGAAACAAAGAGAAGTAACTTCTAATTAAAGTTGGAATAAATAGCAAGTGCTAATGTTTGCTAATATTAGCTAATGATGCTAATGTTTGAACTCTAGCCCTTATCATTTCAAAGCGAGTTATCTACCAACTTCACCGCCCAACCTTATTCTCTAACTTTTAGAGAAGTGTACGTAACGATGATGCTCCATATTAATAGCGAACCTCTTTGTTGAGTTCATAGCAAGTTTCTTTTACTCCTTCAATTTGCGTAAGCCGTAAAATTTGCTTTGCTCACTGTATTTAACGTCATTTGAGATAAAATAATAATTGATGAGTTGAACTCGATTTTTTATAAAAACTTCTTCTTTGATGAATACAATTTACTCAGAATTAAAGACATATACTTTACAGTTGTCTATATTTGCATAGAAACTTAATATAGATAACTTATTAAACTTATTAAAGATTTAATAAGTTGAATAATGATCAACTTTATTAAAGCTTTTTTCACCATTGATTGCATGTGTCTTTGTGAGGATCTATTTATGTATGTAGGTAATTTCTTATAAGCACGCGTTTTTTCGTTTGCTAGCATCAGCTTAAGACAAATATATAAACTTACAATCGGATTTCGTTGTAATTGATAACTTTTATTGTCATGAAAAGTTAGCAGAATATAAAGTTTTTCTCTACTATTCAGAAGCTTTCAAGAGCAGGGTTCATATGAACTAAGATAGGAAGTTTTAGTATTTTTACAAGAGAGGGAAATTTCACTTTCACAAAAGTTTGCCACTTTATATAAGGGAGAGTTTATATATAGTTAAGCTCATTTGTCAGATATTTTTAGCCATATAAATGAAGTAAATTTGGATTCATGTTCTTGGAGTTATGTTTGTAGATGCTTCATAAAGATTTCAAGCTTTTCTGATTAAACTTATGCCGTGTAAGAGGAGATTGGAAACAGAAAGCTCTAGATTCCTAGAGTATAGAAAAATGAAACAAAAGATCATTTAAAAAAATGTTTATATTAGTCAGCAAGAAGTTTTAATAATTACATCTCTTCAATCATCAACATTCTATAAATCTTCACCCATGTCTGCATTTGTCTGGTACGTTTGTTATTACCAAATCTTATGCAGAAGTAAAAGAGCTAGCAAGACACTTTCTTAGAATATTTTATTATATTTAAAGAAGTTATTGACTTTCCTACAACTGAAATAGTTGATCATTTTTAGATTTTGTTTTTGAAATTCACATCTTGAGAACTGATCCCCTTTTGAAGCAACTATGCACTATTCTAGATAAAGTTTTCCTCTTCGTAGCGCATTAAATTGATCATTTAGCGGTCTCAATTTTAATTTTATAAACACTTTTAAGTTTAGAATGGTTGGTACAAAAAATTTTTTAATAGCGTACCACTGCCACAAATGTTTTCCCCGTTTAGAGTTATGCCTGCAACGGATTCCATTCCATCTCCCACAGTTTCGGTCAATTTGGCTATGGCATCAAACTGGATATGAGAATCTTTTTCTTTAACTTTGTTGAAATCTTTGGCCAGAAATTTGTACGATTTTTCATCGACTTTTTCGGTTTTAGCATCACCCCAATCCTAATTATAAAAGGAATTGTTTTATATTTACACTTTTTCATGAAAGAAGATAAAGTTTTAATGTTGAGATTCCAATAAAAAATTTTTGATTTATCAAGTAAATGGGATGCGCAGTATTCACAAGCTACAAAGTCCGTTAACTTTATTAAAAAATGGGAAACATTTTTCACAAAATCGAATAACGTAAAATTTTTACAATTTCTGAAATATTCTGTTACAAAATTGTTACTTTTGAAATAGAAAATTTTTTTTCACCTAATATTTGTCTAAATTAAAACATTTTGCATAAATTACTTTAATAAGGGAAAGCGGGAAATTTGCACTTTTGGCATCAAAACAACATGCATTTGCCCAGACATTAAATTTCAGGATTTTTCCCACAATAAATTTATATATAACTACGTATGACTCCTCATTTAACAAATATATACCCAATTAACCACTTTAAAAATATTAACCTACTAACTAACAACTTCTATCTAAATACAAAATATAGAAAACAAACGATCAAACTTAATAACTGTATAGAACTAACTTATTTTTGGCGCTTTTGGCTGTTTCCATAAAGAAGGAAGAATTGCGCAGTTTGTGTTGAACTATGAGCAAGGAAGGTTTGATGCTAATGTTTGAACTCTAGCCCTTATCATTTCAAAGCGAGTTATCTACCAACTTCACCGCCCAACCTTATTCTCTAACTTTTAGAGAAGTGTACGTAACGATGATGCTCCATATTAATAGCGAACCTCTTTGATGAGTTCATAGCCAATTCCTCTCTAAATGCAGAAGACATTTAGTCCTCCTTAATAATCTAAAATATGAAGAAGCTCTTGCACACTCCAACAAAATCGAACATCTCTCTCATTCTCACCATCCACATACTCAACCATGCCCCACATTATCTACATACGCACAAGTCTTTTCCAAACCACGCCTAGTTTATCCGATAACCTTCAGGATAAACATAATTTTTAACCGGATTTGAGGCCTGAATACTTAGCTACTCGGTTGCTTATAATAAAAAAATGGTGCATATAAGAAATGAAGAGTATAGAGGTTTTGGAATATATTTTTTTGAATAACAAATAAACTCATTATAATTTTTTTTATAAATATAAAATTATATAAAAAAAATTTTTTAATTAAAAAAAATTTTAATTGAAAATTTACTTGCAAACTATCCACCACAAAAGATATGTATTTTTTAGATATGAATGTGAGTTTCAATTGATCCAAATAATAAATCTAAATATAGAGCAGAAGTGTGCAATAATTTTTAGCAGAGAGCATCATTTTAATCAACATAGGGTTTAGCAGGCCGGAATAAAATTCCCTTCTATGAAAATTTTTAAAGCAAAAATATCATTTTAATGATCTACACTTATATGATTTTAAGCACTTCTTTTATATAATTTTCGATAAAATGACTCAAAGTTCTTTTAAAACGTGACGCACCTTCATGCCATTGACTGTAGTTTTAAAAAGTTGACGAAAAAAAATAAAATTAAATTAACCATATAACAAAGCAAAAAAGATTGAAAAATACTTACTGACATGCATTGGACGGCTTCATTGAAAGTTATGCCCACTTCCCAGGAAGTCAGCTTTTCTTTAACCGGAAGGTTTACATATAAATGAACGTTGGATCCCCATCTATTTGCTTTCAAAACATTTTCGCATCCCTCACCATTCACTTCTGAAATACAAAAATTAAAATTAGTCGCGACTTATATAATAAAGGTAAGATATAATAAACGTATTCTTAATTTTTTTACAGAAATCGTAAAGAGCGATGGATAATTCGATTCCATGTATAAGAATGTCATCTCTGTTTTGAAAAGTTTGTACCTTTCTCAACCACATTTCATTATGTGTACTAAGATCTCCTATCTACATTATACTTCGTTAGTGTAATAAAAAAAGGAGCTTTGAATCTTACTTAGAAAAAGAATTTTGTAAAATATCATTGTGTCCTAAGTCGAATACTTCATTCCTACTGCATTAATTAACGAATTAGTCTCTTTGTTAGAAAAAATGAAGAGATTGTGCTTCTCCTTCTCGATACCTCTCAAGCTTTTAGCCAAGTAAAGTATTCCACTTTGATAAGTATACTCTCAAAAGATCTTTCTGCTGGCACTTTTCTTTGATCACGCAACAAATTAGATGTTTTGAAACGAGTCGATGATAAGACAGTCATCTTATTTCTCTATATATTAAAACTTAGATTCTTGTAAGAAAATGTACAAAAACGAACTGTTTATGCTCGTTTTCTATTTCGCATACCTCAACTCTTCTTTACCTTTGCTTTATTTCTCTTATGTCGTATTAATTTGAGTGGTAATAAAAACCTCGGTTTGATCGCCCATAATTTATTCGTTTATAATTATTAAAATTAATTTTTTATAAAATTTTAAACCTTATAGAATTTTTAATTTCTCGTTTTTTTGAATTTGAAATTTTTTCATCTCATTTGGTTTAGATCAGCCAATTAGCTATGCTCCTTGACTTGACTTAAATTCAGAAAAGAAAGCCTAAAATTACCATAAGCCAGAAAAGTGTAAAGAAAAATAGTGATCATCATGTGCAACTTCATTCTGAATAAATCGAAAAGCTTTTGAATATAGTGAACAAAATTTCAGCGCTTATATTTCAGATGTAAAGCAAATATTTTCATAAGTATAATCAAATATTTAATTTAAATTCTAGCACCTAAAATCAATAAAAAATACCCTAAAATTATTTATTTTAGCGAGAGGAGTTTAATAGAATAAAATTTGGACATGAAATTTCTTTATTTACACAAATTTAAATGTTTACGAGTAAACCAAAATATATACAATCTGAATTATTCATCATCATCAAATGAAAATACATTCCCATAACATAGGAGTATATATGAGGAAATAATAGGGATAAAGATAAATTAGAGTATTTTTGTAAAAAAATTAATTACATATGGCAAGATAAAATTTCGTCAACAAATTGATGATGATGATGATGATGATCTGAGGGCTCACATGGCTACCATCATGGCCCACCTGGCTATCTTCAAGGGCGCATCAGTGCGCCGTTTGGGAAGCACTGTCGAGATTAAATAATTCCTCATCTAATTTGAAAAGAATTCGAACTAGATTTTGACAGGCAAAGCTTCATGAAATAATAATCAGTTTTATTTCTATTTCCCAAAATGGTCGAAATCTATTGCAATGGTTGGAGATCTGCGCCTGTGGGGCCACATGCGTCTCCTTTGCTTTCCTGGTAGTGACTTTCTATCATTTGGAATTAATGGTCTAAGGTTTGTTAGACCCAGTATCATGGTGCGATACAAGATCTTATTATACACGAGGTGTAGCAGTGAGTAAAGTGAAGGAAGAAATGTTAAAAAAAATTCTTGCCAAAATTATATGGAAAATTCTACAGAATATAGGCAAAATTAAGATATCAGATGTGGAAGAAGTAAATCGCTTAGCTAATTTCAAAAGTTTTTACTCATTTGTAACAATTGTGATGTATTCTATGCATGTATTATTTTTTATATTTTATTGTCGTCCTCGAACATATATCCCCCCTCCCCCACCATATGTGAAGTTCCTGTATTGTAAAGAAAGTATTGAATTCGATTTCCAATGAAATCTAATTCTAAGGGGCTTTTGGAAAATTTGACCTAGAAGAAGATGTGCAATTTGTAAGGAGATAGAATGATGAACCAATTGCAAGCTTGGAATTTTGAGATTAGTGGAAAGAGGAATAATGGTCGTCCAAAAAATCAGATGCACTTGAAAGGAATAAGTGGAGACGAATTTTTCGATTGGTGCAAAAGTCCGCAACCATTTAGGTAAAGAGAAGTAATCTTTTTGACCTGAGAAAAAAATTATTATAAGTAGATTGTTAGGCATTAGTTAAACATATTTTATAAATAATTTTATCAATTTCCTTTTTTATTTAAGGAAAAAAATATTTAAAAATTTTGGGTGGAATCCCACCCACCAGGTCGGAAAAGTTGAACTTTATTTGGTAAGGAAAGTATGATACTGGCTAAAATAAATGATCATATAGCACTTTCTGTATCGAATCAACACAATTAGATGACATTCCTCTTTCAGAGTAGAAATTCTACAGTCAGAAGAATTCTACATTCCTACAGCCAGAAGTCATGTAGACCTGCCCTTTAATGTTTTTACATCTATGACAAACAGCTACATCCATATTTCATGGAATCTTGCATCAGTATAGATGATCCAGTAAGCTACTGGACACAAAAGCAATCCATCTTTCCACACTTTGCTAAACTTGCCTGTAAATATCTACAAATATGCCTTTTTACTAATCAGAGTTAAAATCGGATTTTGAGAATCAGAATCAAAGTTGTAATTAAAAATTTCACATAATCAGAATCATAAGTATTATCTAGAATCGCCCGTAACCCCGATGAGGACTAGAATTTTGAAACACGATTGGTTAACAAATATCCAGAGTGATGTCTGCTCATATCACCTAAACTACACGATAAAATGAACAAAAGTTCTTTTCAATGGAAAAGCTCTGGCACAAGTTCTGTGCTAAATAAATCTCTAAAAAGAGTTTTTTCGAACACAGATTTGACAAAATGAATTTCTGATGAAAGTAGAGCTGCAAAGGAAGGATCAGTATATAATTTAGATCAAAATTAAACTGATAACGAATGTGTATACTACAAACAATAGAGGTCGTATTGAGATATATAGTTCAAAGCTGTCTCTTTGGTTCGTATACAGGAAGTGAAGGATAAACTAAGGAAAAATAATCGAATAAATGAGGGCCAAAGTGCTGGGTTTAATTAGAGTAGCATGGAGTAATGATTTTATTTAATTACCATGTCCTTTTACAACTTCTATAAAAATTTCATGACTGAATATTCATCATAAAACATAAGCCATCGATACCGTTATTATTGAAAGATTTCACGAGAAATGAAGATTTATAGATTTTAATTTTATGCGCTTTTAGCTCACAATGATTTCAGATCGTCTTGAGTAGAGATTTGGTCCCATCACTATTGATGACATGGATGGAATCATTATTATATTAGAAGAATTTATTTGTTTATACGAAGTAAGATAATAAATGATACATAAGAAACCTTCAAACATAAATCCTCAACATCAATTTAAATTAATCAATATTTATAGGATATTTAATAAGGCCACGAAAACCCCTGATTTATATAGTACTACAGCATTATACAATAAATAATATTTAGCACTGATTTAAAGAAACAATTATTTGATTAAAGATCAATTTATATAATAGGCAGAAATACCATATATATCATAAGATTATTCATTTCCATCTCGTGAATAAAAATTAAAGAAAACTTAATAAAGTCAAAGAAAGAACTGGTGTCTGGCAAATATTTTAGGTATCCGCTACCAAGATCACAAACAGTCATCATTGGCAAATATATCACTAAAGCAAGAAACTAAAATACAGTCAAACCTGTCTATAGTGATCACTCAAAGGAAACTAAAAAAGCAAAGTGTATGTGCATGCATCCTGCATGTGTTGTAGCAAACCGTAGCCAGAAAAAATCATATTGTGGAGATTGATTATTATTTAAACTATTTATTCGAATTTAATCACAATTCTATTTTTAACAAAATTTATAAAAACAATTTGATTTGAATTTCACGTCTTCTTGAAAAAATCCAGCATTGTCTTCTGCTTTTCTTGCTGCCTCTGCTCCTCATTCAGGATGGCATTCTCCAAGTCTTCACACCTGCGCAAGATATCTCCATACCCTTTGATAATAGGAAAAGTGCGAAGATCTCCTATGCATTTGCTGGCTTCTGAAAAATTACAGATAGATGATTTCGCAGATGGGTGAGACTCCTCAACTTCATCGTCGCTGTCTTGGACTATATCTTGGCTAACGATTCTTTGATGATAGTCCTCTAAGGTCAAAACTTGCTCAGTGTTCGTCATGGCCAGACAGACACCAACCTCAACAAGTTCTTGAAATGACACTTGAAGACACTTTCTGCAGACAGTTTCGAGCTCATCAGCATGTTCTGTCTTAGAGTCCTTAGGTCCGATGCCACATTAGAAGAAACATTTCCAGGTAGTGTTCGGATCTACTTCGGACCATGATCTACTACTCCTGTAAATGGCTTGCAAGACGTCGGACTTCTTCATGAGATCTGGAGCGATCATGGTAGGATCTTGCTCCAACTGGCTAATAATATGCTTCAGCTGTTTTTTTTGTCGACCCATCTTAGCATCCAGCTTACGCATGTATACTTCCAAAAGATTACTTGTCATCCATGCCCGCTTGTTAGCGTGATAGTCTACTGGAAGGTCATTCCTATTGATTCGTCCAAAGCAACGCGGCTTGATTGACGTGCCAATAACCATCAACTGTTCTTTGCCTCCAGCGGCATTTGCGCATAACATGTCAGTGATGCGCTCTTTTGACCTTTTTCCTCCCGAGCAATCGGCACTTTTCAGATGAAGCGTTGAGTCAACTGATGCTTTAAAGAAGAGACCCGTCTTATCCATGTTGTAAATAAAAGTTTGGGTAATTTTAATATCCATTCAGTGGTAACAGCATTGTCCACTCCACCACTCTCTTCATTCATCTTACCAAAAACAATATTGTGACGTCGCCGAAATGCCTCTAACCATCCGTTGGAAGCTTTGAAGTTCTTCAGGTCAAGCTCAGCTGCGAGTCCTTGAGCCTTCTCTTGCAAAAGCGCTGCACTAACTGGCAGCATACGTGCTCTTGTGTCCAAACCACTCGTAAAGTACGATGTTTAGTTCATCGTTGGCGGTCTCCCTTACTTTCAAATTCTTCTAACCACTCAGCCTTGCGCTTGATAATGTTGGGGATCTGTGTTCGACCACAACGATGAACTTGGAAACTAAGTCTCTCGGCGATGGAGCGTGCACTCATTTTGTACTGATCATGCATTTTGATGACCTCAAACTCTTTCTCCGAAGAGGAAAGCGACCTGGAGCCATAAAATGAATGAGATGGAATGTGTTGAAGAAAATGCCATCAACGAAAGGGATGCTGCTTGCTGTTTGAGAATGATATGAATGTACACATGCTTCATGCCTTTCTTTTTACAGCTCTCACAAGTCATGACAAGACTGACAAGACTATTTTTGACAGATTTTTTGAATATCGATAGACACGTGATTCATAACATAAGTAATCAATCAAATTTAATAACTGTAAAACAAGGCGTAAGCTGCAAGAATGCATATTGTGATAATGTGTGGACACGCACAATATGCAAGCTTGAAGCTAAAAGAATGACATAAAATTCTTACCTCCTCTTAGCAGAGTGATAATGAATATGAGCCTGCTCATCTTTGAAACTTTTTTGATTTATTCCTAATTTAATTAAGGGATTTGAAAATGCGCTTAGCACCCGATCAGTCGTGACGCGGTTGCATGGTCTTGCTGCTTGCAATCCCCGGATTGGGTTCTCGTTGTGGACTAGTGTGTCCACTTTAAGGTCTTTTTTTCATTCCCCGGGGAACGAGGACCTCGTAATTTTTGAAAATTTCCCCGGAGAAGAAAAAGCGATTTTTTTACAGTAAAAACTGTTAGGAAAAGAAAATTTAAAAGTCTCATATAAGATTTTTATTGAAAAAAATTTAAATGCATAAAAGATTTATGTTTTAAAAAAATATCTAAGAAAAATTAGAGCGTTTCAAGTTTCATCATTCAACTTGTTTCTTATTTTTGTAGAAAAATAACCCAGTGACGAAAACACTCTTTCGGCATCCACAGAAGTTGGTTTTATGCTCTTTAAATTTTTGAATAAAGTTTCTAAAACTTCGGGCCTCCTATTTGTTTCTAAATAAAGGTCACATGTTTTTTTCATTATTTCCTCTATGCTTGAAATCTTGCTTTTAGTTTCACGTTCTTCATTTTCATTAATCTTCAGAAATTCGTCCAATTCCTCCTTCACGCTTTTCTTCTCTGTTTTTTGGTTGCTAACGATTAATGTTTCATCTTTCTTCTCCGTTACTTCGATATTTTTGTCGTCGGATTCGACAAAAATTTTTTTTCAAAAATTCCCCGAGGAAATTTAAACATTTTTTTCGAGGACGAGGATTTTGAAATTTCACGATTCCCCGCGGACTCGAGGACGAGGAATCCCGGGGTGGACACCCTAGGGACACCTCAAATTCTGCTCAAAAAAATAAAATTTTATGAAATATTGTATGACAAATTTTAATTTCGGTGGCCGCTCTACGAAGTCAAAAAACTGTTTTTGGATGCAATACATGTTTGACTGTATTTGGATCATCCACAACACAATTATCAATTTCAACGCATTGTAGTTATCAGATTGCTTATTTAAATGTTTATAGATTTCTTGCTAAATTTTCTTCGTATTTGGTGCATATATTTAACTTGGTTTCAAACGTAAATGAATTTACTCTTTAAACCAGAATTAGGGGCATTGTTAAACCAAGTGAAAATAACATTCCTTAATAAGATTACATCAAGTAATTTTATCCATCGGTTAATAGGATTTTATTATATAATTTGGAGAATTTTTCAAACTTACGAAGTTTATCATTCATTCTGGGCAAATAAGTATCGGGGTCATCAAAATTTCTATTAAGATAGTTAGGACAATTGAATGATCCAACTTCGCGCACGAAAGAAATACAGTTTATATTATTTTAATATGCAGTTTTGAAAAGTTAATGAAGAATCGAAAAGAACTAAAATTGGTAAGTGATCAAATATCTAGTAAAAAATATTAAAGTTATTATTACTCCTATGAAGGTTATGAAAAAGAAAAATATCAAGAAGTTAGGCACTGTCAGGACACAAGAATTTGGAGATAAAAGGAAAAAGGGAGTTTGATATAAAAAATGTTAACGAAAGATTGGACATGTTTATCGGTGTTAACTTCAAAAGGGCAAAATTAAAATCTCCAACAAAAATATGGGATTTAATATCATGTGAGTAACCTCTCAAATTCACTGAAAAAGAAACTCTATCAATAGAGAAGATGAAGGTTTGCGCAAAATAGTATTTATGCATATAACACTGTGATTCAACGGGCTACAAATTTTGCCGAATTTTTTGTTTCGTTATAAATTTTATTTTTTTATGATGTTTTATGTGCTTAATTAAAATTGACTTTACTTTTTGCATGTCTTCAGTATTTATAAAAAAAAATTACAAAAACACATTTTTTGTTATTGCGTACAAAACTTAAAAAACACTGAATGATATTACGTCTCAAAGGCGGATCTAGAAGTAAATTAATCACACGATAGCATTTTTTCTAAAATGAACTTTTTATGAACGACAATCCATATATTTATAAGATTATTTTCAAGTCTTTTGCTTGACAGCTTGGGAAAACCTAAATCTGCTTAAAATTTAAATTAAAAAAACTTTAAATTATTTTCCTTTCACAAAGCCTAATCAGCAAACTCCTACCTACACCCAAGAAGTCATTATATTTACCACTCGTCAAAGACTTCGAAACTGGCTGTGAAATTCTCTTAGTGTCGATAATTTTTATACATACAATTTCTCTATTTTTGCAAATGGTCACATCTGTCAAAGAATTTGTTCATAAATATTAGTTTGAATTGGAAAGACAGATCCTTTATAATATTATAAACAATGTTTCTGTGTCATGGTGTATGCACTCAGATTTCTTTTCATTGTGTTTAAAAAAACCATTCCTTCAAATATTCTCCATCTCCACAAAGCTCCTTCAAAAAGTTCTTTTATTTCTCAGTTTACACATATAAAATTAATGCGTACATATGTTTAATATCGTTAAAAGGATGAAATTTTTGCATTTCGTAACAGTCAAATTCTTAGAAATAAGTATTTAGTTATTTCAAATCACAATATACCTAATTTTTTATCTAAAAGTATAATATTTAATAATAATAAATTTATTTAAAAACGCAAAACAATTCAAGTTGTTTGTCTGTTCTTGCAATAAGTAAAAACTTGTTTAAAGGCCCTATAAGACTCCAAGACAAATGAAAAATAAAGAATTGAAATTATGAGAAAGACGACAAGGTATAGAGGAGGGGTGAGAGTGTAAAGGGCGAAACGTTTCTTTCACCATTGATGTAGAAACCGTAAAAAGAAGCAAAGAATAAATTTATTATTATTATTATTATATTTATTTATTTATTAAACACTTTATGTACAAGTTATATCAAAAGAAGCAACATAAGTTTAAATAAGAAATATTTCGATATCGATAATACTTCATTCACGGAATCTCATAGGGATTTCATTTTATTTGATGATAATGATCCCATTTATTTTATAAGATTTTTGTTCAAAGAAATGCCCTAAAGTATTTGTAACCATAATATAAAAGAGTAATTATTGAGACTGATAAAATACCTCCTTTAGGTTTCTTTTCTCTTTTGTATCAAAAAATTTCTCTGACAAATTTTGGCTATTGTGATGTCAATCAAACTATATAATTTTTAAGTAGTTTTAATACATAGACAATGCTATAAATAAAGCATAAAAATTACAACATACATCTAAATGAATAAATAATATATTTATTTTACATTACTTAGTAAGCAAACATTTGATACAAAAATTGATTAAAAACTTTTTTTATGGAATTCAAACCAGAGCCCGCGCTAACCAAAATTTGGGGGATGGGGGGCTCAAACTATACATTATGAAAATCATCACTATAAAATTTTTCCTTCTAGAAGCAAATTCGATCAAAATCGGAAACAAGAGCTAAAGAAGGTCATAAAAGTAATGTGATGAAGATTGAGGAGTATAATTAACTATTTATAAAACTAAAGTGAAAGAAGGAAACCATTTTATTAACAATATATCATTTTTAGAGTAATGAAGCAATTAACACGTCAAAAATTCAGCCTTCTTGACTTTTCGTTGAAATAGTTCAAAAACTCTTCGAATGTTACTTTTTCGGTAGATTTTCTTGCTTGTGATAGAATTACCAAATTTTCTTCTCTTTCGTTTAGCATTGATTGTCGTGAAAACTCTTTTAAGGGTCGAAAAACTTCTCTCACAGGATGCCGTGCTAATTCTTATTGTTAGAGCAGCTTGAATAAATATTCATATACTCAAAAAATACTCTAGACAATTTTATAATATATTTATTGAAACTACCAATGTACAAAGAAACGACTTCTTCACAAGCGCACTTTATCGGATGTAATTCATTTAAAACATTAGACATTTCAACATCATCAGGGAAATTTTTTCCTTCCAAAAAACTTCTGATAACCAAGTTTTTTTTCATTAATAAAACAATAATAAGGTATTTGAAAAAAACACATATATTATTAAAATGCCATATTACCGTACACTGTTCAAAGTTTTCATCAAAACTTTCACCAGTTAGACAATTTCTTTCAACCCAACTTGTAGCAATCTCTCTACAAAAATTAGCCCAGTCTACAGCAGTTCGTCCACTTCCAATAGATGCTTCATGAATAATAATAATAAATGAATAGGTTTTGATGAAAACTTTGAACAAATTATAGTAGAAATTGATGAAAGCAAGTTTTTCATAGAAAATATCACAGATGTACTTGGAGAGAAGGTTATTGGGTGTTTGGAGCAATTGAAAGAAATAGTAAGAAATGTTTTTTAGTTGAAGTTGAAGATAGGAGCGAAACAACTCTTACACAAATTGTACAAAGACACATACTACCAGGATCCATTATAGTTTCTGACGAATGGCCTGCTACCAGGAACATTTCTAACTATAATAATGATGTTTATGATTATTGGGTAGTTATACACCAACGTAACTTTGTTGACCCAAATGATATGAACATTCACACGCAAAACCTTGAAAATCTTTGGATGCGGGACAAAAGAAAATTTAAAAGATAGTTTGGCACCTCCAACAAATTATTCAAAGCACATTTATATGAGTTCGTTTGGAGAAGGCATTTTCCAAAAGCAAAATTATTTTCTGTGTTTTTAAATTCTTTAAAATATTTATTGCAACCTCAAATTATTGAACAGAGATAAAGTATGTATTTTTTATTTCTAAATTAAATATTTTTTTATTTACTCTAATACTGTAAATTAAATCTAGAATCTCTAGTAAAATATAGTTAATCTAATTATTTGAAATCTATAAAAATATTTTTTTATTATGAAAATGCCGGGTAATGTGCGATTGCCTGTAAACCAGCCTAGATGGTTTATGGTGGCGAATCAAACCAACTTACAAACTATAAACTATATTATGATAGAGTTTACTAATGAATAGTTTGATTGACATCACAACAGCCAATAATTTGTTAAAGAAATTTTTTGATTGACAGAACCGTAAAGTAAAAGATTACCAAAAAATTTAAGGATAGTGTTTTGAATATATTTTTAAATGTGAAAAATCTTAATATTATTCTCGAAACAAATTTTTACCAAATCAAAAAATGAGGCTTGATTTATTCAAACGATACATGCATAGTATATGTAATTCAAATTTTAAAATGGACGATAATCTTAATGAAATTAATTGAAAAAATGCTTTGTTATTGTTTAGGAAAATGGATGATATTTTTATTAGACTTACAGACAAAAGCGGATGTTTCATTGTCTTGGATAAAGGAATACTGTCTTGGATAAAGGAAACCCGGCATCAAAAATACAATCGAAATGTTCAAACATAAATAAAAATGTTCATATGAAAGAAATTATAGATACAATGAATATAATAATTTAGGCTCCCCCCTCCAGCCCGCCCCCACAGATTCCAGATTAGACTGTGTGGCGGTTCGTCGGGAGTTCTCTTGTAGATACGGTCCACCAAACGCCACCACTCAGCCATAGGGACAGCCCTCACAGAGGCTTGAGTCTCCCCCGTCGTTGACAGCGGGAACAGCTCCCCAAGGCCAAGGAATTCGCTTGGCGGACCCCGTTCTCTCTTGCCCGGTCCCTCAAGACTGGACAGTGGATAGATTCGATAGGTTATGCGATTTCTGCGGTTACAGACCCCCTAACGCCACCCCCCCCCCCAGCCCATAGAACGTGCCAACTGCGCTCACCTCCCTCCTAGGAGTGGGGGACCCAGGTGCTTCCCGTATCGGGGTGACCAGGGAATATCCGTACGAATACGTTCTAGTATCTGGAGCCCAAGGGGTACCCACAGGAGAGAGGTCGCCTCTTGTCTCCGCAGCAGCCGTTTCGGCTAGCTCGCAACAAGAAACTCCAGGCTGGGCCCCCGGCCTATTGTTTTTACTTAATGAGGCTTATCCTCCTAGTAGCGAGGAGGCGAACGTTTCGCCGCTCCCTGAGGAGCGTTCCGGCTTCCCGATCATCGGGCATATCCTGCCAGATACGTCCCTTGCGACTGACATTGATATAAGGCGCCCGGGGATATCCCGGCAAGCTCTTCACTCTTCCGGGTTCCGAAAGGCTGCTTTTTACAATACCTGGGGTTCCCAGTCGGGACACCAGTGTCTCCGCCAGGCCACCTGGTACAGTCGTTCATCCGTGTGGTGGAAGGCCAGCCCCGGTTGACCAGCTACCCGCCATAGGCTCGGCCTGCAACTCTGAGTCCTCTGGAAGAGCCTCCAGCTCCTCCTTTGATCCAAATACAGATTAGAGTGAGTGGCGGGCAACCGATCTTGGTGGCTCCTGGAACGGACTCTCTCTCTCCCCCATTGGACATCCTCCTCCCTGTCCCGATTCCCGCGGACCAAGAACCTTCCTTCACTTTCCAGAGTGATGGTTCTATCCCGCCCTTTTCGGTATCGCATACATTCTTTATTCCTGCCAATCCCGGGGCACTGTTGGAGTTCTATGAGCAGAACAAGTCCTTATTCCCTCCCCGGTTCTGGAAGACGATCTTTGCACAGGTCTTGTCCTTCGATCCAGAAGACAATCTTGCCCGGATACCCCAGAAGACCAGATCCAGTCTATCATCGATGTGGCTTCGTAAAAACATCTAGTATCCACATTCACGAGTTCGGCTCGATTGAAGAGGTTGGACCCGGGAAATTCCTTCTCGGTGTCCGCCCTGCTGTTCAGAGTTCCCAGGGATCTCATCGACCGGAAAACGGCCAGAATCTTGTCCCGAGAATACCACTCCAGATTACTCTCGGGCATCCCGTTCGTCTCTCTGTCACGCTTTTCGCCTCCACCCAGGAGCAGAGTTCTCCCCCAGGTGGTCAAGATGGTAGTGCTGGAAGTGGCGAAACGTCCTCGCATCATCTTCCCGTTCTTACTAGTCCCCAAGGCGAACGGTAAGACCAGACTGGTGCGGATTTTGGCTTCTCCCGGGGCTTGTTTGCCACCCCAGCCATTAAGCTTACGGCACACTTTCTCCTCGGCTTAATTAAACCTAACCTGCGTTGGGCCACGCGGTTGGATCTCACGGACGCATTTTATGGCTTCCGGATCGATCCAGCTTGGAGGAATTGCTTCTGCATTAAATTGGACAAGGACTGTTGACAGTTCACAAGATTACGTATAAGGGCCTGTTTCAGCCCGACCATCCTTCAGGTCCGGCTACTAGGGGTCTTCAAGGCCAGGCTTCCCTTGCCGTAGACGTCTTCCCTACGTATCATCCTCTAGCTGGATGACTTTCTGGTTTTGGAAGCGGATCAAGAAACAACGCAAGCCACAACTCAATCCCTGTTTGCTTTTCTCGAAAATGAGCGCGGTATCATCATCAACAGGGCAAAGTCCATCCTTACCCCGACGCAGAGCATCAACTTCCTTGGAACCTTCCTTCAACTCGACAGGAGACTCATGGGAGTCCCCGAAGGACAGAAAGAGACGCTGCTCAAGGCCCTCTTTGCCTTCCTGGTGGCACATCGCGCGGACGAAGTCCCACTCTGATAGAAGCAAAAGGTCATGGAAATCCTGAACTACTATGCCGCAACGCTGCCTGGAAAGTTCCGAATAATCTCCGCCATTTTCAATTGGGGAGATGCAGCAGATCGCGGCCAGCTGGTACAGATCGCAGTTCCCTACATCACGAGCACTATCCTGTTCCCTGGAAGGTGGCAGATCTTGCCCCGACATGCGCCATGGTACACGTCGACGCCTGCCTCCAAGGTCTCAGCCTGGTAGCAGGCAACTTGCACTGGACTATTCCAGTCGCCCATGAAGCTTGACATATCACGGACCTGAAGCTACTCGCCCTCATCCTGGCTCACTTTCTATGGCCAACTAGGAAGATCGTCTCCGACTCCACAGCAGCAATAGGATGCATACTCAAGCTTGGTAGCAAGTCCCCCAGACAAGCTTTTAAGACCGTTGATATTTACTTGTAGTAGTGTGAATGTGGACTGCTGATTGTGTATTGTGTGAAGATTTTTGCCGCTAAGTGTTTTGTTATTGGGGTGAGAAGCTGAAATCTTTTGTGAAAATTGTGTTGGTTTTGCGTGTGTTCGCATGTCCAGTTTGCGTGTACTCTTTAAGTGAGATTTGTGTGCATTTGAGATGCAACCAGTGCGCTATGTTGTAGTTGCACCTAATTGATGTAGTGTTTATATATATATATTTGTTGCATACGTTACATATATATTTTGTGGTTCCAGTCATGGCAGCTGGTTCCTCCTGCTCTGCCTTCTTGTGCCAGGCTGGCAGATGCCCTCTATTTTATGTTCTAGCCATTTTTTTTTGTGAATTGTTTTGAGACATTTTTAAACCACCATAAAGACGTCTCAAGTTAGGTAACTCAATTGTCAGCGACTGCTTATTCAGTGTATTTGCAGCTATCCTATATATCTATAGGACTTTCATCATTTGATTGATGATGATGATCTATCCGCAACCTGAGGACGCTCTCTGAAGCTTAGAGTAAAGCTAGTCACCTGTGCTAGTTTACAGACACCCGCACGATGTCCGACATTCAGAGAAAGAATGGCTCTACTTCTTCAACGCAATATGGAGAATCTTAATTTGCAAAACAAAGAAGGAGCTGGAGAAGTTCTCGTCAGGATCGCCTGCATAAGGGTCTTATGCCATGAAGATATGATGATGATGATGATGATGATGATGATGATGATGATGATGATGATGATGATGATGATGATGATGATGATGATGATGATGATGATGATGATGATGATGATGATGATGATGATGATGATGATGATGATGATGATGATGATGATGATGATGATGATGATGATGATGATGATGATGATGATGATGATGATGATGATGATGATGATGATGATGATGATGATGATGATGATGATGATGATGATGATGATGATGATGATGATGATGATGATGATGATACTGATGATGATGATGATGATGATGATGATGATGATACTGATGATGATGATGATGATGATGATGATAATGTGTCGATAAAAACTGTTACATAATAAGGTTTGTTGTATTTGACTCATTGAAATCTCTTTCGACGCGCAGCGTTATGGATTTTCGTGGATATGCACGCAACCGCCTATCTTCCCTTCCCTTTGCAGCTTGAGCAATTATGCAACCTTGAGAGATTGCGTGTAGTCGTCTCTCTTTTTGTGTTTTATCCCTTTGCCTTCTCGCTGTCATGCCAACAATTCGCGCTGATAGAATAGCAAAAGTTTCGGTAAGAAACCTTTTACTCTCGCGTCACATATGCTAATTTGTTATTTGCTTTTCATATTCGTGATATGAACCCAGGCTCCTTTCATATTTATATCATATTTGTTTTTTTCAAATCATACATAATTTTCTCCTAACCTACTTTTAATTGTAAACTTGAAAAAGAAGTCATCTTTTTATTCTTTTATTCTTGAATAAAATCCCTTCTTATTATTTTTTTTTATATAATTTTTTCTTTTTAGAATGGTTTTTAAATTTTTTCTTTTTAGAATGGTTTTTAAATTTTTTCTTTTTAGAATGGTTTTTAAATTTTTTCTTTTTAGAATGGTTTTTAAATTTTTTCTTTTTAGAATGGTTTTTAATTTTTTTCTTTTTAGAATGGTTTTTAAATTTTTTCTTTTTAGATTGGTTTTTAAATTTTTTCTTGTTGGAAGGGGTTTTAAATTTTTTCTTTTTAGATGACTTTAAATTTTTTCTTAGATGATTTTTTAATTTTTTTTTAATGGGTTTTTAATTTTCTTCTCAAGATGCTACTCTTGTCGATCTATAGTATAACGAAAATCTGCATGCATGGTTAACACTTCTTTATTGACTGCGAGAACCGTCTCTTAACCTTCTCTTCTTTTTTAAAATTTATTTTACTGATTTTCACAATTTCCCCACGGTTTAGGGGTCAAATTTAAAAGCCATTTTTAACCATTGAAACTTCTTTTAGGGACATCAGTTCAGCTTTAGCAAGTTAAATTTACCTTAGGCATCGAAAGACATTATTTATGAAAATTATGTATCAAAATTTTCTTATTTTGTTTCTATAAGTAAATTTTGATACCTTTGAATCTAAGAAACATCTACTCCTTAAAGACATGAATCTACTTTTTAAACATGTTTTTATATTTTTCATTGGTTATGTCGATAAAAATCGTAATGCAATATTTAATAATGTGGGTGATCATGAAAGGGTTACATCGAGTAATAGTCCTGTGTTTTTATTGTTTTACCAATAATCGATTTTACTCTTTCTTATACGATTATGTACGTTAGTTCATGAATTAGTTTTATTCATATTCCAGAAAACTTCTCCAGAAAAGGAAGTTTTTTATTATAAATGAGTCAAAAAAAAGTAAAAAAGCAACAGTTTAAAAGTTTCATGTGAAGAAAAGATAAGTAATGAAAAGATAATGGAAAAATGAAAATAAATGATAAACGTTTTTTTTACGAAGCATGAAGATGAAGAAATGGAGATTTACCGAACATGCTCTACTCCACAAAGACAATATCAAGCAAGCAATAGAAGGAAAAGTAGAAGCGAGAGGACGTTCTTGAAATAAATGGTTGTTCGACAAAATCTTGAAATGGCTAAACTTTTATTCCTATCCAAAAACAAAAAACACTGCGTTTGATCGTACCAGGTTGGCATTGGACTGCCGAACATCCAAATGGTATTATGGCTAACAAACGACGATAACGAATTTTAAAAGGCAGGAAAGTTTTAAATCTCACCATAAATTACAATTCAATAATACAATCTCTACACATTTTTTGGAACACTCTTTGCAACTTTTTTTCTTCAAAGTGACTGATTGCGCATAATCATGAGAAGTGTCTTATAAAATAAAGCGTGTACTGCTCAATTGGAGGGTTTTAAAAAAGCTGACCCTTGGCCGACCTATTTAAGTTGGGCCGTCTGTTATTTCACACTTTTAAATAAATTTACCATTTTTTTGAAAATACATGGAAATGCTAAGGGTATGAAACACTTTAAACTTTCTCTTAGAGAGCAATATCTCAAGCAACGAGGGAGGTGGTAGTGATAACAGTTGAAAAAATGTTTTAATTTTTTGTAGTTTTTTTATAATATAAAACTTTGCTTTGTTTGGCCCATTTTGTTTCTTTGATTTTCTTTGGAGATTTCTTCTTTTGTCGATTCACAGAAAATATCAACTATTTTTTTGTGTAAAATCATGAACTCTTTAAAAAACTATTTTCAGTTAAGAAATTGTAGCTTCATCGAATATAAATATTCCTGACAAATTTTAATATTCAATACAAACAAATTTTTTTACTTCGATATTTGATAACATCCACGCATAGTGATTAGTTCAAAAACATTAAAAAAAAAGTCCAAAGTTCAATACTAGATTTTTTCTGCTTTTTTTTAAAAAAAGTTTTTTTCTTCTTTTAGGTGAAGCATAGCAATACTTAGTATGATTTGAATATGAAGTTCCCCCTCCCCTAATTGGCTTACAACGTTCGTATGTAAATAGATATATCATTCTTCATCGCTTACCATACCTTATTTTCATTTTCTCTGCATTCAACTCTGCAGGGCATTATTTTATTCGTACACATTTTATTGACGCTAAATCGCACGAATCGATAGCCTCACTGATTGGATAATGCTTTCGTCCAGCATACTCATTAATTTTATCGATTTTTTCTACTTTTGTTGTCGTTCACTTCCACAAGATGCAACATTTTATTGACATGCACTACGTTTCATCCTTCCTTTCTTTGTGTTTGCGCGCACTTGATGTATATGAAGCATTTCCAAGTACATTTTAAAGGCAATTGCTGTTGTTTGTATTATATCCATCGTCGACTCCACACTCGATAACTAATTTATTCTTGTCCTGCTCTATTTAACGCATATCTTTTCCAAAAAGTGGCACTAATTACGATGCCCTTTTTCATTTTAAACTTTTCATTGAATTCCTCAATTTAAAGTGATTTTTATGTCAAATTCTTTTTTGTGATATCTTTTGATGCCAGAGACTTTTCCAGTTTTTTCGTAGGGGAAACAAGGAAGGGGAAACTGCCTTTTAATTAGATTCCTTATAAGCTATTTTGTTCATTATTCAAAGAGCTTTCTTTGGGTATGGAAACGCGTTCTCCTACCAAGAAAAAATGCCGTGCGCTCTGTGTGCAAAATTAGCTGTATAAATATATCATCAATAAAAATTTAATCGAGATATTTTAGAGCGGCAAAATTAGCATCTACCCATTTCCGCTTAGGAACTCCACTGCTCCCATTTTTTAACAAGCATATGCAGTTAACCCTTTGAGGACCAGCAGGGCCGTATCAATGGGGAGGAGCAATTGCCCCGAGGCGCCACACCTAGGGAACGCCATTTCATTTTCCTACCTAAGGAGCACTATGGGGCAAACCCGCCTCCAAAGTCTGGCTCTTATGAGCATTGAGAAAGAAGTAGTCGATTGTGTTCATTTTGACGAAGTCATCGATAATTTTGCTACTGCTAAAACACGAAAATGAACATCTAATGGAGACTGTCTTCGACTCAGTCAGTATATATCTGAATTATGTGGCTTAATAAAAATGTGAGCATTTTTTTTCTAAATCACTTTTTATGCCAGAATTTTTTTTTAAGAAAAGGAAGAGCAAGGGATGTGGGGCTCTATTTAAGACCTTTGCCCTCGGACGCTACGATCCCTTGATACGGCCCTGAGGACCAGTGTGACACCCGCGTACCATGAAATGAAAATCATCTGCTTTAAGTATATAAAATTCCATTTAAAAAAAAGCTGACGATAATGTCTTAAAAATTCTGGTCCTCAAAGGAAATTTAGTTAAAATACCAAGATTTAGGAGAAAATTAGTGCTTTAGAAATGTCACTATCATGTATTACTCCCTGGTAAGATGAAAATCAATTATTTTAAAATTACGTTTGAGAACAAAACTTTGAAAAATCTTGGGTTGAACATTTTTACTGTTTGAATATAATGCCCAATGTGAATTAGTTCTTTTGAATAAGGGTTAACAAAAATTTTATTCAATTGAAAAACAATAAAGAAACACAAATTTTGAACCGCTATGCTCAATGCTCATAATCAAATAACCACAAACATCTTAACCCTCCTCCCTAAACTGAAATTAACATCCGTTTTCATACAACTTACTACAATTTGTAGTATAAGCTCATATTATTATAAAAACATTGTTAGAAAATTTTTTAGAAAAATCTTTATTTTTATACAAAAAGCTTTTAAAATTGGTTCATTTAGAATTACCACATAAAAACAAAATTCTTTTTTGGTTTGAACTCGATGACCAGGGCAAACATTTAGATTGCAAACTGAACAAACACTCCTGCATGACTTTTTACAAAACTTGCAAGGTTTTGCATTGCATACAGCTTTTCTTTTAGATGTTGTTTTTTCCATTTGAATATATCCAACCATGAGTCCTGCTTCCTTTATTCCCATAGCCAAGTTGTGACTTGAAAATCTTTTTGAAGCATATTGGAAAGCTAAGTTGAAAGACAATGATTTCAAAAAGTCTTTCCTTGTTTTGTTGTACCCATTTTTGGACAACAAAATGTAAGAATTATGCCAAAACACGTCAATTATGCAAAAGTTAACCAAAAATTCTTCTACCAAGGAGTCCATCAGATCCACTCCACACTTACCTTTATTATAGTCTAAAATTAAACAGCGCTTTTTGTCTTTTCTGTCAGATATTTTAACATACATATGTGAAGAAGACAACGAGTACATTTTAATTTTTCTTTGGGACGTATGAACATAAAGAAATTTTATTTTCGTGGTCATACAAAACCATTGATGAATGAATTTTTCGCTTTTTTGTGTTTTTAAGTATTGCAGGAACCTCTTTTCTTGACTTGTTAAAAGTTCCGAGTTGCGTCAAATTTGAGCTCAATAATTTCTTCGCCAAGTTGTAGGATGTGAAATAAAAATATATATTTCGTCTCTTCCAGTCTTGACGAAAGGTTTCGTTAGTTCAATCACAACTTTTGTTGCCAAGTTTTTTTGTTTTGTTCCATTCATTCTTTCTAGAGTAAATAAATGCAGTCAGAGCAAAACCTGACGAAGCCTCACAGCACTAAAAAATTTTGAGACCATATTTTCTGGGTTTATTTGGTATGAAAGTTTTACCAGGACAATATCCTCGGTATCCATAGAGCTGTTCATCTACCGTCAATGTATCTTCTGGAATAAGGCAAAATATTCTGAAAACTTTCCCATATTTTTCTCACAGCAGCAAGCCTGTCTTTTCTTTGTCTTTCAGCTCTTTCTCTAAAGTTGTCAAACCTCAAACATCTTAGGAAGAATTGAAATCTTTGGAAATATCTTGTTGCTTTGTAAAAGGGTCAACCATCACAAGGAGACCATAAATCTTGCAGACATGACATGTTGTCACGATCTGAACACGCTCTTATCAGAATAGCGTAACAAGTGTTCAACTCTTCGAGGGTAAACGTTTTCAAGTATGAAGACTTGTTTTTTTGTTCCTCCTCATGTATTCTCGAATTTCATCAATTACTTTTTTGTTTGTAAAACGTAAAATGTGTAAAAACATGTATTTTGTATAAAACAACGAGAATGACTCTAATTCATCCTTGAATACACAAAGCTCTAGTTTTTTCTTGAAGGTGACTGGCTGGGAATTGCATTTTTTGAGTATTGCATGTTATTGCAGCAGACACTAACACTCTCTTCGTTGTCTTCTTCCGTTTCTGAAGAATCACACAGACATAATCTTCATCACAACATTCACTTACATCATCATCTTGAGAAGAGTTTTCAATAAAAACATCAATATGCTCGCTCAATTTTTGAGCATTACTGCTTCCAGGTAAATAATCACTGGATTCACTCACATTTAATATAATCTTCGATTATTGTAGTATCAGACGCTTGTTCTTTGGGTTCAACATCAGATTCCTCATTTAGTGAAAGCAAAGCACAAGCGAGTTGGAAAGAAAATCTATTGTATTTTTCATTTACAAAGAGAGAAACGATATACTATTAATTAAGATGAAAGTAATTTTAAAATATGATATAACAACAAGAAAACAAAGTAATTAATGATGAGGGAATAAATGATGCGTTGAACAAAATGATAAAAACAGATGTTTCCACGTGTATGAAGATGAATATTACTTTTTCCAATGCTATACTACAAAATGAGATAGTTTGTTGGTATCACAGTCATTCATATCTCACTTTTGATTGATGCAACTTATAAAAATAAAATTGCATTCTGATATAGCTCCTCAATATTTGCACAATATACGTAGTTATCTCTCGATCGAATGGTGGTTGAAAATTCATATTTTCTATTTTTATATCAATAATATTTTATTCTGTCTATCATTTTTTAATTGTTTTGCTTTAATTCTACGCTAATTATTTTACAAATATTTTGGATTTCATGGTTCTAATTGAAATAAGTGCCCTCGCTTTCTAATATATTTTGGATATGGATCATAGCAATAAGTTCGATTATAGCAAAAGTCAATGCAACAATTTTTGAAATAAAAATAGGAAATTTTAATGGGAATCATCTATTCGTTGCAATTTTTCATGAATGAACCAATTGGCGTACCTATTTTTAATGCCGCCCTTTCGGATGCTAAATTTAGCGTTCCTCATAATTTCAAAACGGCCCAAACTTAATAATATAGGTATATAAGTATGAAAAATTGGAATAAAAAGTGTAGCAAACCTTTACTGCATACTTTTAGTATCGGGATTAAATTTTTATTGATGATATATTAATACAAATAAATTCTGCGCACGGCGCGACCCGTCCCTCCCTCTCTTGGTACGCCAAAGAAGCAGCCTGATTTTCAGAAAGTGAAGGAAAATTGTTTTTATGGTTTTGAGTATGCTTCAAATGAAGAAGAAGAAGAAGAAAGAAGTTTACTTTGGTAAAAACACGCATCTTGACACAAATATATAAATGCATCCATAACAAGTTAAACAATGCAATGATAATATATGAGCAAAAGTATTAAGAATTAAGAACTACCAGATTGGCATTCCTTATTTTGTGATTAATCTGTTAATCTATTTTCTGTATTGAATAGCATATTCTGGGTGAAATATTTTTCTGTTGACCCTTTAGTCTCAAATCAAGCTTTTCTGATTTTTACTATGTTCGAATCCACATATCTCTGTGAGGCTGCTTTTTCTATGCTCGTTGCTATCAAGAATAAGTATAGAAACAACAAGCTTTGAAAGCGATTTGCGTTGTGAACTCGCTGGTATTCATCCACGCATAAAAGACGTAGCTCGTAAAAAGCAATTAAAATGTCAAATATATTACTAAAAAGTTATATCAGTATCTCACTAATATATATTCATTGTTAAAAATATTTTTTATTTTTCTAGAAAATTTAGGGGAAATTCAATGTGTAGATGCAAGGGGGCGTGGAGAGAAAGTGGAGAGTAAAAAGGTTGAGAGCCACTGAGTTAGACCAATTTATGAAACTTAAATGAGTTGATACAAGTGTAAACTTTGTTTTAATTCTTTACAACCCTTGATTGATAGTCTGGTTACGTTTAATAGTGATCATTTTGATGTTAAAACGCGTTGAAATAGCAGAAGTAGTCACAAACATGAATCTTAACTTATTTTTACTTTCAAATCTTACATGAAAGTAAAATGCCATAAATATATTAGTGAAAGCGTAATAGAAAATTTAGCTTTTATAACAAAAACATTATTATTAACATATATGATTGGCTTCTCCATAGTCGCTCATAAATTTTCTATACTGATCTTGCCCGCTCGTATTCTCTCGCAAATTTTCCATAAAGAATCTAGTCCGTACATAAGCGCCGATATGACTGGTCGAAAACGGGAAATAAGTGTCTGACATGTACTTAATGAGCCTTGACATGCTGCCTTTTCGGTTTTTTTAATGGTTATGTATCTATATCTCTCCTTTATAAATCCCTTTTTTTTCTTTAAAATCCAATAACTAACTAACGAAAGCTTACTAACTAACTAAATATCTAACTCGATAACTTTATTAAACAAACTTGTCAGATCTGTTAAATATGCGTTAAATTTAATATACAGTAATTATAAATAACTTTTACTGTTTTCGGAAATTTCAAGCTTACGTATTTCTCCATGTGTTGTTTTAATTTTCAAATAGAGCATTCTCTATAGATAAGTCATCATCCTGAAAGATATGCAGAGTCTTATTTATCACACATTAACTCGATTGCATTTAGCTTTAATTTATGGAGACATTTTTTTTTAATGAATGAGCTATATTTTTTATGGTTTGATTATAAAAATAAAGAAAAATTAACAAAACTTGATATAATTTTTTAATAATATATAATTTTAATGCCGCTAGCGTCCATAAATCTTGTAGTACTCTCCAAAATTTACTAGTTTAGTAAGAATAATTTTTGTAATTTTGTACATGAAAAAATAAAAAAATATTTCAAATTTGAAATTTGGAAATTCATACTTCTTGAATTTTTAAAAAAATATTAATAAAGAATTTTATAATATTTTATTATTTTTTATATTTATAAAATTTATATCAAAAACCTATACCCTCATTGAGAAAATGAAGTTGTTTATAAAAAAAAGTGATATTTAAAAATGAGCAAAGAAATTCTTGGCTCAATAAATTTCTCTTTTTTCAAATTAAAAACTGATCAAATATTCTCTCAACAACTATAAATTTTCAAAATTCTTTCTTATCTATAAAATGTTTATTGCATGCTCCCTCCTAATCTTTTTGGTTCCCCATGGCAATAAAGTCTGTTTGCTACGTTTCTTTAGCCAACAGTTTCTCTAATGTTTCTCTAATGAGCATCTCTAATCGAATATGTTTGCTTTTAGACAGGATTTTTGCAACCATTCTTACTCTAAAAAAATCAATCTGTGTCTAAGCCAATCGAATCAGGCAAGAGCAACATCATTGATTTCTTCTCGCCATCAAATAATTTATACAGCTAGACTCTTTCTTCATAGTACTGTTGTGTTTTCAGCGTAACTATTGATCCACAAATATCATCTATATTCCCTAAGCTTTAGAGAACATCATCCATATCTCTTACTCCTCTTTTCCATTCATCCATTTTTATACTTCACTTTCTTATCGTTTTTTGTTGATAAATTCTTTACCTCATTGTTAAACTTTTTATTTGGTCAAGATATGAGCACATTGGCACCCGGTTTCAAAGTGCGAAATGTAAGCATATTTTGTTGCACCATGTGTCCTTTACTTTGTTTCAACAATGAATACATTCACATTTTTTCGTTATAAAAATGTTTCTGTATCTCTATACAATTTTTGGAATTTTGAAATCTTAGTATAAATTAATCCAATAAGTTTAAATATAAATAAATAAAAAAAAAATTATATTGTTTTTTATAATAGTAGAAATTAGTTTATGTAAATAGTTATAAATTTAGTTAATTAACCAAATAACTAATCAACGAATTCACTATCTGATTAATTAGCTTAATTTTTAACAATTTTTTATATTTATAAACCCTTTGGATAATTCATCGGATCATATAAAAACATATTAGCAAAAAAAGCAGAAAGCATATATATTTTAAATGCTGACGTCAAATGAAAAAGTTCAAATTTTGGCAATTTATAAAATTTATTTAAAATTTTACAACACTTTCTATAATGATAACTCATTCTTGCAATTCAATTTTTCATTTTTAATTCTATTTTGTCTTTTTGCAAACCCTTTTTTTCCACTTCTTTTTTGAATTTTGCAAATTTATTTGAATTAAAATTTTTGATTTTGTTGTGTATTTGTCATTTTTATCTAAACTTATTTTAACATTCTTTTCAGATTATTCACAAAGAAATTAAATTATTTAACATTTTTATTATTTCTTAAATTTATTTTTTTTATTTTTTTTTAATTACAAAATTTTGCCAATAGGGCACTAAATATCATTAGCAATATGTTTTTATTGACTATTAATATTACTTCAAAAAAGACGTGATTATTTTGTTAGAATTGCAAAAAGTCAAAATAGTATTTCAAAAAGTCAATATAGAACTCTAAAAAACAAAATACAATTGCAAAAAGGCAAAATAAAATTGAAAAAAGAAAAGAATATATCTATACTTGTTTTTCAGATTAATAAGAATTTTAGTTTTAAAACGAAATATTTTTTAAGGACATACTTTGTATCCAACAGTAGATTCATAGTACTAGCACTAACTCTAATATTAAACCTAAACACTGCTCTAATCTAACCCTAGTTGGATCAATGGTACTTTTGGACGAGTTGGTTTTAGACCAATTCGCATTGAACCCATTGGTATTAGACCAATCGTGGGACTCCAATTTTAAACTACTATAACGATACCGAGTATGGCATAATTGTAACGATAACGTTAACGAATTCCAATTTCAATAAAAAATGAAAACGAGACTATAGATATGCAATAGTTTCATTTTTTCATATTCATTCTTACTACATTCATTTCAATAGCGTATACATACATACATATAAACATTCGATCCTTCACGTTGAATGCGTGTTGAATTCTAACCCCATTATGAAGAGAAGGCATAATTGTGATTTTTGCAACACAAGTAGTAATAAAATGATAACATTTCATGATGATCTAGGTCAAAAAGTTATCTTCAACTTCCTAAGAAATGAAGAGAAGTTGATTTTCTGAAAGTAAAGAAATCTATCTTTAATTGTAAGAGGGCGTTTTGATGTTCTTTTATAATGACATCTCTTGATGACATAAAATCTTTCCTTGCGTGTTTAATTGCACCTCTTTTCGGAAAGCCCAAATGATCGTAGTTTATGCACAATAAATAAACTAAAGGTACCACGGCGGTTCCTTCGAGAATGAGCAAAGAAGGTTCCAACCGAACCAAGAACTTGTGATATCGGAGCTAGAAATGGAAAAACTGAAAAGCTCTAAAAATTCATGAAAACAAGAAAAATAAATTTTAAATCAAAAAAAAAGGTAAAAGAGATATTGAGAGCTACATTTTTCAAGCTCCTTATTTTTGGAATCAAAAATTTTATGAACGAGCAAGTTGGATTTTTTTTATGAAATGTCCATCAGGATAATTCGAGTAAAACATTTGACCAATCACTATAGTTTCGTAACCAAAAAAGATGTACAATCAGACCCCAAACGCGAAATCGACAGTGACATGAAGTCATCTGCGTGAGATTGTAATTTACTATCTAGGCTCACTTTGTTCTATCCGTCGAATTGTTATAGTGGACATAACTTAATTGCGTTTTCGTTTATCAGTTTTAAACTTTAATGATTAAATATTACCAAAAGGGAATATTGAATATAGATAAATATATAATAAGAAATTATATATATATGTCTAATAAAGAAATGATATAAAATCACATTATGTTCAGAATGGATAATTTGTTTGAGCTCAAAATGAAAGAATGAGTGATGAATCCGTTTCCCTGAAATATGAAACCTGTATAAGCAAATTTTTGGGAAGAGTTATTAACCTAAGAAAAATGAAGAATTAAAATTAAAGTTTGAAAAAAGGTTGAAACAGGCTAAAGAACATGATATCGACGCAACATCAATAGCGGATTCATCATCTAAATTCTACACAAACGAAAATAACAAAAGAAAGGAGATTTTCTATACACAAGAAAGGTATGTTGCGATAGGCGATGACAAGGAAGTATGTCAATTAGTCCGCAGCCATTTCGGCCTCTAAATATATTGATATTAGCTTTTCCTTGAGAGCGAATTGTTTCCAGGCCGAATTTTCCCTAAACCGATCTTCTAATGAAAAAACATGAATTTAACACTATAGATGTTTGTAGTTTTGATAAAGGTAAAAAATTTTTATTGGACTTTATTGATTGAGAAAGATCGAATTGTTTTAAAATGTAAATATCATTATCGCAACTAATAAAAAATTTCCCATCCTGTATAGCACATCGGACCATATATATATAGTTACATTTAAAATCCTGCTACAAAATGGAACATTAAATATATAAAATCAAACTTACACTTATCTTAAATATTGTCCATCTAAGAAATTTGAAAGTGAATTAGTTCGTTATATCAGGAAGGACATAAAACAGACAAAAATTTGTGATAAAAGATATTTTATATTAAATGCAAACACTTTATATTATACATTGTGTAATAATCATACGTTGCACACATGTAACTCTAAATTATATTCATACACAGTCATCAATAAAGCATACAAGTACATGTCATTTTTATGTAAATATAAAAGACATAAATATGTAAATATAATTACTACGAGTCTAAAGTCTAACACGGTATCGCTTCTTCACGATATCATCTGTTAACTCCACAATACAATTGAAATAAGGTTGATTAAAACCCTTGGTTTATCCATATTCCTACATGGGAGATCGTCCAACACGTCAATAAACTTTCGTGGTTTGGAGGAGCTTCGTTATATGACGTTAACTTATAATGACCGTTTAGCTTAAGGGGCTAGGAAATTAGTACAATATAACCGGAATTTCGTTATAGACGGTTTAATTAAAATTTGATAAAGAGGAGATTTTGATTAGGCAAGCAAATTGTTAAGTTATATGCGAAAAAACTTGGCTATAAACAGATTTCACTGAATAAACCCTGTACTATGAAACTTCGCAGTTAAAAAAAAATCTTTAAGCAATTTTAAGTTTTTTCAAGTAAGTTGTTCATCATAAAAACAGAATTGCTTCTTAAGGTTGTTCCTTCATCCTTGAAGTCATCCTTAAACAATTTGCTATTTTTTTATATTAATATGCTTCCTGCTATGTCAGTCAATTGTTTATAGCTAAAATTAATGAGAGGTAATAATGATTACTCAATATGTATTATTATAGGCCTTCAAATATAATAGTTTTTGAAACATGTAAAATTCGTCAACTTAAAAATTTTAGAAGAAGAATTTGTTAATATAAGGAATACAAAGGACAAATATTTTTAATGAAACATCAAAAATATCAATAGAAGAATAAAAGACTTACTAAAAGACATAATGAGCTGTTGCGTGACCATCACAAGTTTTTATGATTTTTTAAATAGTTTACTTATGATTGTAATAAGTGTAAGAAGCTTATACTGAATTAAAGTTCAGGAATAAGTAAAACTTGCAGTTGATAAATTCTAATTGTGAGGTTAAAAAGTAGAGCTAACAGCGGATGAAAAAGTTGGACATTTTAAAAAAAAAATGATTTGCTCACCCATACACACACAACACTAAAACTGGTTCATTTGTAATTTAGCCCATGCTGAGGGGTGAAATTACTGGGAGAGTGGGGGAATAACTTGACTCGATCTTGGAACTTTTGAAACTTTATTCCATAACTTCTAGCCATAAGTGAAAGTCGTCGTGTCGGTTGGCTACATTTACTCGATTGCTTGTGCGAAGGTGTATCGAGACATCTAGACATTATCCACGTGAACAGGAGAAAGTTTTCCCTCAGTTTTTTTAAAAATTGTTTTTGACTGGATCGTTAGCGTATTCTAACGAGCTAGGTACATCAAGATGAAAAATTGGATTGAAATGATTATCATAAATTTCATTTGTTCTTTAGAGGGAATGCATAAGTATACATGTAGGACAAGCTGGTGTTCAAATTGGCAATGCTTGTTGGGAATTGTACTGCTTGGAACATGGAATCCTACCAGATGGTATGATGTACAATGACTCTTCAGTCGGATCTTGTGAAGACTCCTTCAACACTTTCTTCTCGGAAACGCAAAATGGAAAGCACGTTCCACGGGCTGTCTTCGTTGATTTGGAGCCAACAGTTGTAGGTAACTTCGTTTCACACACCATGCCATATGTCTCTTAGCGTACGCACAATTGCTTTTGTTTTTGTTTTTTTACGATAAAACCAATCAAGTTGAATTTTCCATCAAATTCCGAAAATTAATACAAGTATTTTTGGAAGAAATCATTTAAAAGTTTTGTTTGTTTGTTTTTCTTACCCATTTACGGCCAATGTTCCTATTTTGGAACATAAATAATTTCATCTTCGTCTGCTTTTTTCAATGATTTTGAATATAAATCGTCTGCGTTTTTTAGATATCGTCTGCTTTGCTTGGCCTTATTAAATCGGTTAAATTTCTCAATGTAATTCAGAGATTTTAATTTCGTATTTAAATACAGTCTAATCTGTTTTTTTAACTACGAATCTTTTAAACTACGCGCTTAGTTCCAGAAGAAAATAAGAGGATGTGGCTGAATTGTGTCTTAGAAGCTCCTTTTTTTTCTTCGAATTTATTTACCTAAAATTTAGTGGAAATTTTGGTCATGACTTTTCTCCACTCGTTATAAGGGGCACATTGGGCCAGGCAATTTTGTCCCTTATAACCAACTGTCACGTATACCAATGTTTTAATTTGTGCATATTTTTCATCTTAAATCTTCATATAGTTTGCTTTTTTTTTAAATAATATCGTTAAAATTTGCACATTGCACAAGTTGTAAATAAGTAAAATTTATTTAAAAGTAGTCAAAATTTTTATTATTTCTGATTATTATTATTTAGTTTGAAGTTTTTGATTTTCGTGTGACCAACAATTTCCTCCCATTTCTAAAGATAAAAAAGCTTAAAAGGGGCGTGAGTAAGGTTGGTTAGATGCTGGATTCGATAACTCAAGGTCTTGGGTTCGATCCCACATAAAGCCTACTTTCAACATAGTTCGATAAAGCCTTCTCGATGAACACACTCCACAGTACCTTTACTTTTAAAGGGAAATTAGAAAGAACTCACTCTAAAGCAGTGGTAAATATATTCTGATTTTGCATGAACCATTTTCAAAGTTTTAGTTTGAAAATTCAAGGATCACCTAGTAACCCAATGAAAAATGCTATTGACTCTGTTATTTTTCATTTTTTTTTCAAAAATTGTTTGCATCTGAGTGACGTTTTTATCTTTGAATTGGAACCATGTATAAGCTAACTATTTAAAAATTGGACGTTCAGAAATAAATAATTCTAAAATTTTAACTTTGAAAGATTCACGAAATGAGCTCTTAAGAGTTGGTTCTGGTGATTAAAAACAGTTTGCGAAAAGGTGTTTTTTCAATGAACTAAAATATAGAAGAGATGAAAGCGCAAGAATGTGCTGAAAGATGAATTTATTTATTATTAATGTTTCCTTTTTACTCTTTCATATATTACTGGTAATTTCAAATTTATCTATTGGATTACCAAAATTTTTAGTTGACTCACTCACTAGATTTGCATTTCATGGATTGTTGCATATTATTTGATGTGATTCATTTTACTTTGAAGGAAAGAATTATATTTGTTATAAAATATTTTTATTTTTAAATTTGAAAAAAATGCATTTTTGCAAAAATTTGTTAAAAATAAATAAATTTTTTTACAAATTTTTTTTTAAGTTTCAAAAATGTTGAATATTTTTAAGTTTTTTTGGCGTTATTTTTTGGCATGTTCTGCAAACTTGTGACAATATTTCCTGACTCGTTGGTTAATTATATTTATCACTCTCGAAAATGAGTATAACTAAATAATAAATTAATTAAATGAGCAACTCAAATGTTAGTAATGATGTAATTTAGTTAGTCAACTCGCTAGCTTTTCAGGCAATCTATTAATTTGTTTGTTTAAGGATAATTAGTTTCCGTGAATATAGTTCCCTTGGTTGTAAACATCCCTGTGAGATGACTTTCCCGATATATTCCAATTATTTTCTCAGAAAGGGCCTTGGCTCTAACTATAAGCAGTTTTTATCATTAAAAGCTTGAAAATTGATTGATTTATACAGATGAAATTAGGACTGGAGCATACAAAAAGCTATTCCATCCAGACCAGTTAATCACAGGCAAAGAAGATGCTGCCAACAACTACGCCAGAGGTCACTACACAGTGGGCAAAGAAGTGATTGACGCAGTCCTAGACAAGACAAAAAGAGTGGCGGAGTCTTGTAATGGCTTGCAAGGATTCTTGATCTTCCACAGCTTCGGTGGTGGCACTGGCAGTGGATTCACTTCTCTTCTCATGGAGCGCTTGTCCTTGGAGTATGGAAAGAAGTCGAAGTTGGAGTTCTGTGTTTATCCAGCTCCACGCGTAAGTTATAAAAGTATATTTCGTCTGAAGGAATCAGCTAATACGTTGAATAATTACACTAGAACCTACGTTTTACGTACCGCACGGGACCGAACGGCGGACGTAAAACGTAGGATTCGTAAAATCCAGGTTGACCTTTAAATTGACATACAACACGAAAATCCTAGCCTGGATCACACATGGTCACACCGTGTACGACGTGAGGGACTATGGCAGCTAAAGAAGACTACTACAGTGAAGTTGGATGAGTTATTAACCTTTATAAACTTTTTAATACATAAAATCACAAAGAAAAAACGTATTAATAATGCATTTAATGACCAAAAAGATGACGTCATCTATCATTTGGCGAGGACGTAAAATCAGGGTACGTAAAACGTAGGTTCTACAGTAATTAGCGCGATACTAAGCATTTGATTGATTAAAACCGAAAATTATTCAAAAATGTTCATCCAATCAAAAGAAAGAGTTTGTATAGCCCCTCCTTTTCAAAAATAAAATGATAGCTTTTTAAATATATAATATATATACATAACCGATGGTATTAAACATATGCAAAATGAAGCTTAAAGGTTTTCAGAAAATAAATTGAGAATAGCATTTCAATTGATTTTTAGAGAATCTTACGTATTCGCATAATATGATGCAAAGACTAAGCAAGCAATGGCGTTATTACTCTAACTAAAATTTAACTACCTTCTGTGTATTCAAACGCAATGATATAAACATGAAGGAGACGTATGTTACTGTTAGGCTTAAACGAAAAAATCATATATTTCTTATGGAGTCTAGGTAAATTCATCGACTCTCAATTCACCGATGTATCAATTCCCCGATGTGATTCACCGACAATTAATTTCACTGAAAAAAGATATATTGATTTTTAGATTCATTATTGATTTTTTGATTACAAATTCATTTCATCGCATTTTAATTTTCCTTACAATTAAAACTCAGAATTGAATTATTTTAATTTTTAATTATTTTAATATTTTGTTCTTTTATCTTCTGCTTTTTTTCTTTTGTTGAAATATCTTTCCTTCTGCTTCTTTTTCTTTTATTAAATTCCTGTGACTTTTTTCCCAAAATATAAAGTTAAAAAGAATTATAACTTTCAAAGAATAATAATTACTTTCAAAGCCATTTTATTTTTAATAAAACTTCAAATTTTTAATTTATTGTGTGTTTTTTCTCATTTAAATCGGTGAATTGATTGTCAGTGAATTGCCACATCGGTGAATTGCCACATCGGTGAATTGACTGTCGGTGAATTGAAGTGGGTGAACTTACCGGATACGAATAATTTCGTAAAAAACAAAGGAAGCCTTTATTAGCCTTACAATTTTTGACTGAAAATAACTAACTTTTAACAGAGTTTTGTGTATTCAAATGAAATGATATATTTTTAAAAAGTTCATAATTTAAATATTATTTTTGTTTGAAATTTTTTTCATTATTTTAAAAAATTTTCATATCAAATTTGTTAAATAAAATAGAAAAATCATATTTTTCAGTAAAAAATTGTATAAAGCAAAAAATAGAAGAATAAAATGAAGATGAATGATTCACGCTTTTTTAAGGTTTCCACAGCGGTCGTTGAACCGTACAATTCCATTCTCACAACGCACACAACTTTGGAGCATTCAGACTGCTCCTTCATGGTGGACAATGAAGCGATCTTTGACATCTGCTGCAAAAGTCTCGGCATTTCCTATCCCAGCTACACAAATTTGAACCGGCTGATCAGTCAAGTCGTTTCAAGCATTACAGCTTCCCTTCGCTTTGATGGCGCTTTGAACGTGGATTTGGCTGAATTCCAGACCAACCTAGTTCCGTACCCCAGGATACACTTCCCTCTTGTCTCCTATTCTCCACTGCTGGCAAGCAACAAAGTGGACCACGAACAAATTTCCGTCGGTGAAATCACGAAAAATTGTTTCGAAACTGGCCACCAGTTCGTCAAGTGCGATCCCAGGCAAGGAAAGTATATGGCGTGTTGTCTTTTGTATCGAGGAGACGTTGTTCCCAAAGTAAGAACATTTCATTTTTAGACAAAATAAGCTCTTCATAGTGAAGTTTCTCCGCAAAAATTAAAATAATAAAAGGTTGTTGGTTTTAGAAATGCAGACGCAAATAAAGTACATTAAGAAAACACCGAACAAGAATTTCAAACACGATGTAAAAATTTTAAACACCATAAAAGTAAGCCAAACGCGATGAAAATGATCTAAACATCATGCAAAAAAGCAAATATAAAATTGCAAACGTGTATGCATCGTAGAGCAAGATGATCAGCTACTCCATCTTTTGCGCAGAGAATGTACTTTTTCGAAATGTACTACTTTGACAATAAAAAACAAGTTTACACACTTGAAAAAATAATCTTTCAATACTAAAACATGGCATGTAAGTGTTAGTTGCGTTAGTGTCGTGGTTTTACCCTTTTTTGTGTATCGTTTTTTTCCTACACTAGACACTATCCTGATGGGCAAACCTATTTTTATAAAAGTGCATTGGAATATTTTCAAAGTAGTCGTCTCCTTTCTTCATGCAATCAATAAAATGCTTTCAATCAAGATCGCTACTTTCTGTTAGTATTATAACTATTATGAATGTAGTACATGCTGTCAAACTTAGAAGAGCTTACGCTGAACGTAAGTTAGTGGACTCATTAATATAAAAAATATAGGAGCTATTAATCTCCAAAATTTAACTAAGGTGTTAGTGAATGTTTGAAGTAGCTTTTCATCAGTAAATAGATCCAAGCATTCTGGTGTGCTTTACCGAACAAATTAGTTAATACAACGCTCAGTGGCATCTTCTGTGATACTCTCATCGGATCTGTAAATCATCAGTAAATACCCTTAAATAAAATTTTGAGCTTCAGTAGTTAAAACTATTTTTTCTTTAGGGTGCGATACCGACAACTAAAAAATCTGTCTTTAATCGCAAAACGCTATCCACTTCCCATACAAGTTGATATTTTGTACAAACCTGATGAGTGTGTTTTATATTTGCGTATGCGTAAATTCTTAGGATTTTTGATCTTTGACAGTGCGTGTGTTCTTATTCTTTTACTGGAGTACTTAAAAACATTCCAATATTCTTTTACTCATGACAATCTTTCCAAGTTCTAGCCATATTTTTAAAAAGTCTCACAATTTTATGTTTTATTATTTTTAGTGTCGATGTTGCGTCTAAGGAAAGAATAATCTTAGATATCAATGTCAGAATCGCAAAATCGAAACTAGGACAAATGCACCAATACTAACGACAACTTTAGGCTACCTGCTGAATTAAAATAGGATTTTATTATAGTCCAAAGATGGAACACAAGAAAACTAAAATTCTTAAATTTTAATAATAATTATTTCAATAATGACTTCATGCAGTCGTCGGATTTGGCCTTTGATAAGGGGGACCGTGTTGTGAGCGCGTAACAAACTTCCTTCTGATTCTAGGATGTGAATGCTTCAATCGCTACAATCAAAACGAAGCGGCAAATTCAATTCGTTGACTGGTGTCCCACCGGCTTCAAGATCGGCATAAACTACCAGCCTCCGACAAGCGTGCCCGGGGGCGATCTGGCTCCCGTGAAACGTGCTGTGTGCATGCTGAGCAACACAACCGCCATTGCCCAAGCGTGGTCTCGTCTCAACTACAAATTTGATTTGATGTACGCAAAGCGCGCCTTTGTCCATTGGTATTCCATTTTTTTCACTTTTTCTGGCGTAAATATTTTTTTCACATATGTTCTCCAACAACATACTTTTCATGAGAAAAATTCCTTTGAGAGAATCTCGTTTATTCGTGTTAAAATATTTATTGAATTTTATAGCAGAATTATTATTGCATTTTTTTAATTTTCGTTTAGCCTTGCCCCTTTTCAAAACAGAGCGTATTAATTTGCGAAATACCTCTCAAGTGTAACGCTTTGAGTGTGAGTGTCACGATTTTGGACCCCACCCTCACCCTTAGCAATAAAAAAAAACTCGCGCATTTTTGCGATAATGAATTAAATGCATGCATATGCCGTGGTAAAAAAGGAGGATATGGTCTGGTTGGAAACTTACCGGTTCAGACAAACTTTCATTCATGACAAAATGAGGTTTTTGTGATTCAATATCCAAATTTTGATTCATTTGACCGCATTAATAAAAGGAATATGCGGTCTTTCTTTTAAAAACACTCTAAAATATTCATTATTTATTAAAAATGAATAAAAAATTTTATTGGGTATTGTTGAAGTGAAATCTCTTGATCAAATGTAACATCATGAGCGAATACAAGAAAGTATGTAATAAAAAATGAATGTACCTTGATGAGAAGAGCGTTTGTATTTCGCATATCCGCGGGGCATAATGGAGAATTGGGGAATGTTGACAGAAGCATCAGGTATTACAATGAAGTATATCACTCAAATGCACTGCAAAATATGTACTTATTCACAGTCTTCAAATATGAGATGCCATCTTCAATTTTTCTTTTTGTAATATTCTAAGATATTGATCGAATTTAAATCAAAGGTATGGCGGTCAAACTCTGAATGTGTTTGGCTCAAGGCGATTCACCCACTCTTAAACAACGAAACTCTCTCTTATAGACGGCTAATCTGGTATTCCAAAGATCATCACTTTCATCTATGCAAAATGTAGTACAATTTTCACTTTGTTCAAAATCCAGAGGGCCTGCTTTTATTACTTAATATTCCAAAATTCGGTTCAATTTCCTTCTTTTTAATGAATTTTTGTATTCTCCTTTTTTTTCATTTCCGCTAAAAGGCAGATAATTCTGAGGCAATCCTTTCTCTTTATTCTAGAAAAATTTTCTATCACTCTCTTCACAGTTTTCTTTGGATGATAATATCATTTACTCCTCAGAAAAATTTCAATGAATTTTTTTAACTAGTTTTCAGATCCTCATCATTGGAACAAATATTCGGCGCTCTCTTGACTATCTTTTGAACCACGCTCAACGTTTGCTAATAGCTTCTATTTGAAAACCAATCTAATTAGCTATCTGAGTTTGTTTTTTTCCAAAAATCTTTTTGTAAACCTCACTCTTTTTTTACTTTTAATCTCGAACAATTTTAAATTACATTGAAAGAGATCACGACTTTATTGAAGTAATTGAATGCAAAAATATTTAATTAATAAATAAAAGAAAACATAGATACATGAAACATCTGAATTCTAAATTACTATTTAATTCTCCTTCATTTTAAAATTGATGTTTTTGTTGGTTTTTTATGATATATAGATGATGTAATATATCTATCCCATTCTTAACGGCTTCACCAACCAGAAAACAATCAAGAAAAAATCAATTTGAACAGATTTTTATCCAATTTAACAATGAACACGGTACAAAATATTACAAAATTTTGAGCATGGAAAAAACCCTTCTTTCTGATTGAAAACTACCCCATTTTAAGTAAATTTCCGCTATAATTCAACTAAATCAATAAATTTTTTTCATACCATCAGCTTCGAAATCTATGTTACATTGTGAACAATGATCATCTTCTCTATGCATTTCTTGGACGGCTTCAACATTCATTTTCTTTCGGTATCTTAAGGAATAAACTCTTAAAGTCAAACGAAAAATAACCTTCATGAGATTATTCAAGATAAATTTTGAACATAGGTACTGCTATCTTTAACATACTTAACAAAATAATTTTTAAGTATGATTTTAAGTACTTTTTAAAGATTTTAAGTAGCTATCCAAGAACAAAAATTTTGACTTGTACAAGGAAATCTTGTTAAAATTAAGAAGCAAAATGACATTATGATGTTATTCTAATGAATAAAACCGGTTTTATTGAAAAAAATTAGACTAATTTTAAATGATTTAGAAATTTTTGAAAAAAGCTGTTATAATAACTTCGTCGATATGAAAGAAAAAAACATTGGACAATTCAAAATGCATCTAAATCTATGTCGGCCCTTCGAAAAAAAATAAGTTCCATATTGGGACTAGTGAAAAACTTTAGCTTAGGTAGATTTGTAACTTAGACAAATACTTGTTAAAAATGGATTATATAAATTGAAAAGTATATAAAATCACGTAAACATATGAATATTTTCTCCTTTTTTTCTTCCTCCAGGTACGTTGGTGAGGGTATGGAAGAAGGAGAATTCATTGAAGCTAGAGAGGATCTTGCAGCTCTCGAAAAGGATTATGAAGAAGTTGCAATGGATTTGAATGAGGCGGGAAACAGAACGAGTGATGACGACTACTAAACGAAGTGTTTCCGACTCCTTCGATTAGCATTGTGATCAAGCTCAACGCCCACATTCACCCATCTCTAATTTTTATACTCCTTTTTTATTCATCCTTACTTTTTTATAAATTACAAGTTTTCCTCCTTAACATAGTACACGATGATAATCCGTATCATTATCATTATCAACACCATTAATAATCGTATTTGGTATGAAGCAAGAGCATTTATAAGTAAGTACAGCCAGTTTTCATCATCATCATCATCATGATCATTATTTCAGTTCAAACACATAAAGTAATCTTCACTTTCATTCAGCAAAGAAACAAATTTTGCTTTTATCCCTTGTGTCCTCCTATATGTTTCGTGTACCTTTGTGATGATGGATCCATAATAAAATGCTTAGTTTGTGTTATGTGGAAAAATATTCAAGCTACACAGTACTCGTTCCTTTCCTCAACGGCAATTGGTCGAACAGAATTTTCTTCAAATAGCAAACTATTGGACCAATCGATTTTTTATCGAATCACAATTGGACCAATCGATTTTTTATCGAATCACAATTGGTCGAATAGATTTTTCTTAAATCACAAGTGGGCAATATAATTTTTGTCTAATGAATAACTTTTTAATTATGCGTTAGTAAATATACCAGTGCTTTAAATAAAATTAATCCTATATATTACTGATATAAGACATATGTGATAGGTTAAAAATTCTTTTTAAATTTTTTTACAAAATACTTCTACCAAACTTGCGGAGACAAAATGTGCGAAGTATTACACTTTTAAATATATTAACTTAGCACTAACTGTAAATATGTTTATATCTTCAGGATCATTTTTGTAAAGATACTTATTAGAAATTCATTATAATAGGATATACCTTTTAGAAGTCCAAATTGATTATTAATAACCACTTGTTATGGCGATTATTTTTAACCCCCCCCCCCCCTCCTACTTAAAATTTTTAAAAGCCCCAACCCCCTTCTAAAATTATTTTCTGAATACGCCACTGCATATATGCATATAATAATTTTCATACACACGTAACACCAAGGTGGCAACCAGAAATTTTTTGCCATTAAAATTTGTTCTCTGATCTTGCGATGGTGCAGATGCTACATGTTTTGTGCTTCGGACATTTGGTTGATGGAGGTTTCACTGCGGGCCACTTCGTCGCAAGACAGTCGAACAGAAATGTCGTCGCTGAAAGACTCGTCACATCAACAGCCTTTTGGTCGAACTGTTGTTTCTTCGAGAACGATTGTTTTGTTGCATGCATGTATTGTTTTGAAAGCAAACAAACAATTAGACTCCCTCTTTCTCTCTCCAAAATATACATTGAAATCATAAATCTTCAAAGAGATATAGAGATTTGACTTGAGATTTTTGTAAAATGAACTTTAACACACATAAAGGGCAATGAATCGTGATTAAAGATTTTTATTTGAGGAATAGTACAGGTTTTATTGAAATATAATTCCATTTTTTCAGCCATTAAGGAGGTGTTCTCTGTAAATGGGTAAGCATTTAGAGAGGTTCCACTGTATATAACCCTATAGGATTATTATTGAAAAATTTCATGAGAAATAAAAATTAATAAATTTAAATTTTAAACTTTTATCCAACATGATCTCGAGTGGTTTTGAGTTGAAATTTGGACCATGCCTATTTATGAGATGGATATTGTATAATCATAATTCATCAAGATGGCAAATTGTTTTATGGACTGGATTTAAATATATAATAGTCAATGAGTGAGTTGAGGATTTAAATATATAATAGCCAAGAAAATGTACAAGGCGTATTTCGATTGTGACTTGGGAGACCAGGATAAGTCATGAGCTGCTCGTGTTTGTTGCCTTACATGAGTGCCTGGTATGGAGGAAAAAATGTTCACATGAAGTTTGGTGTGCCAATGATTTGTTGTGAGCAGAATCATCACTGATTCGTGCTATTTCTGTCAGCAAGACTTTACAGGCTGCACTACAGCAAAGAAAAAGAAACGCATCGTTTGTCCAAATTTGCAATGCTTTGACTGAACTATTTTTTGACCCAGAAAGACCAATCATAAAAATTATTCAATGATAATTAAGCAAACTTTGATTTTGAACAAGATTATTAGTATAATGGCTCAGTCATCAGCATACATGTAGAAATTAAAGTAATTACTCTGCAAGGATATATATCATTAACAAAGAATATAAAAAAAGAGGCCTGAGAATAATAGATCCCCGAGGAACACCTTTAGAAATTTTTGACAGTAATCTCAATATGTATTGTTGAAGATCATGGAAATAATTTTTTTATAAGCTCTAGTAATTTACCACGGAACCCATAGTGGTATAATTTATGTATTTAATAATAGTATCAAAAGCTTTGGAAAAATCTACAAAATACCACAGGTTTGAAACCCTTTATCAATAGAATCTATAACATTATTGACAAAATTACTAACAGCGAAGTGTGTGGACAACCCAGCTCGAAAACCAAACTGAAGTGGGTTTAACACAAATTTATTTATTTATATATAAGACTACTTCTATTGTGAATGATTTTTTCAAAATGAAAATATATAGGATTAAAACTAAATTAAAGAGAAAAAATACCCTGACAAAGATGTGTATATTCAATTTGAACAAAGGACCGGTTTTATTAAAACGACACTAAATAAAGGATATAAAATAAGATCTGGGAAAGTTTAAAGCATCGGTTCACCTTTTTCATTTGCTGACCAATTTTGCGTACGACACAAACGCTCGCGACTCAACTTGAAAATAATAAGAAAGATAATAAAAAACATCATTATCTAATTTTGATTTAAGAAATAAAATGCTTTTTATTGATTTATAAAAGAAACATGTTATTTGTTTTATTTTTTTAAACAAATTTTGTTACAATTAATGAGAACGTTGCGTTTGAAGTTTTTTGAAAGCTCTTCAAAACACGGTTTCTTCAAAATGGAGCATGTCGTGCTCCGGTGATAAACGATTTCGATATTTATTTTTAACAGCCATAAGAGCTGAAAAACTAGTCTCACACAAATACGTTGTTGGGAAAGGAAGAAAGACCTTAATTGCTTGAAACCCCGCCACTTCTTTTTCTTTATAAATCTTTGTCCAGAAAGCACTCAAAGTTTCTGTTTTAAAATCACATTCAAGAGCTTTGTCATTTTTTATTTCAATTAGTTGCTCTTCTAATTGGTAGATATCAGAAATTTCCTGAGCTAGATTTTCAATTTTCACATCAAATGGATTTCTGACACAACTACAGATGGACATATCTTCTGAAATGTATTTTTGGATTTCGAACATCATTTTTTCCAGGTGATGCAATACAATTTCTTTGACACAAGTTTGAAAAGTTTTTGCTTGCAAAAGAGAAATTTTTCTTTCATATCGTTTGTGCCTTGATATCTTACATACACCATCAGTTGGGCATCATTACTAATGTCCGTCGATTCATCCAAATGAAGACTAAATTGACCATTCTTTCTCAAAGACTCAATTAATTGACTTTTGACATGTCAACAAAGTGAGAATAAATTGTGTCACAATGGTATTTCAAAAATTTTCTTGGCCACATTATGTCCACAAACTCTTCTAACAATGTCAATACCGGCAGGCTTCGCTAAATCTTCTCCGATTGTGTGGGACTTTTTCTGTTTTGCAATTCTCCAAGCTGCCAGGAAAGATACCATAGTTGTAGAATGGGAAAAGGAAAAAGGTCCTTTGTTACTTTGCGTATCAAATCTCTGGCGTTTAATTTGCATTTCCTTTTTCTCGAAGAATTTTCTGACAGTGTTAGAAAAAGTATCATGTTTAGTTTCAAGATGACGCTTCAATTTATTTTCTTTCATCGACTCGTTGCTAGGCACTTCCATACATAAAACACATTGGGGCTTTAATATACCATGATCTTTTAATTCTGTAAATCCCAGATTGAGAAATTCTTCTTTATATGGAGGTTTATAGTGCTGAAATAAGATCAAAATAATGATAAATTAATCGCTCGCTTTATTTCCTAAATTGATTGACATGTATTGACAAGTATTTAATGTAAATGTGAGTTGCAATACTTCTGTTAATTGCGCTCTCGCTAAAATATAATTAATATTTGATTGAAATAAGATAGGCGGCACTAGGTATGCATTGCATTGTTTTTACTTGCAATTACAAGACGAGAGAATAGCGAATTGATTCGTAAATTTATTGATTTCTACTCGTATAATTAAGTTTTATTTCAGGATTTTTTATCTTCCCGTTTTTCTCATTGGCACTTGGCAACCCAAAAAAATTGCCAGGCGACCCAGGGTAAAAAGCCTTCAGATGTCTACGTGTTTCTTTCAAGTTTATTTACAAAAATCCTTCTTTTCCGTTTTTATAACACGCTTACAGTATTATTATAACTCTTTTGAAAACTTTATTTACAAAACAAGGACACAAAAAATAAAAATGAGAAAGCTTTTGATTATCTTATGCGATCATTAGATAATCTTTCTTTCAATAAAGGAAATAAACGTCTTTGTTTTGTAAATTAAGTTTTAATTAAATTTTTTTTAAAAACTTTATTAACGACAAAGATAATTTTTTCATGTTCTTTATTGAAATTTGGGCGTGCAAAAAAGATTTATTATACCAAAAATCAATCATTGAAGATTGAAAACACAAAATTTGAAATGGTGTGGTTGTGTTTTTACACGATGTTATAAAATTGTGAAATTTGACCAGAATTTATACATTATATATGTATGTATGTATGTATGTAGGAATAATAAATTGGAAATATAAAATATATTAGAAATAAATAAAAATTGCCTTATATCATCAAAGGAGCATAAATATTAAATAGTCGAATAGATTACATGAAAGGATAATACAATTTGTATTCAATTAGCAAAATGAAAAGGAACAAAGGTTTCAAAAAACGAGACAAGTTTAGTATGTATTCATAGTTGGAAGATGAATAATAATGGAGAAAGACATTGCAATAAGATCTCTTAAAAGTGACTAGAAAAAACAAGATAAGCAGGGAAAAATAATTGTTTTTAGGTGTTATTAATTCAAAAGGACAACATTTGCTGAATTTGCGATGGAGAAAAATTAGAGAAAAAAAAACAGAAAAAAACAATCTAGAAGAAAAAAGTTAGTGAGGATGTGAAGACATACATGTACACACTATTATTTTATACAAGAGCGCGGAAAAAATTCACCCCAATATTTTTCTTCATAACCTGTCACATATGTTTGTTTAGTTGGTTGGCTTAATACGGAGCGAAAAGAAGAGAAGTTTGAAGAAGAATGTTTACAATTATGTAGGGTTGATGACGGTTGACTTGTTTTTGGCACACTTTCTGAAATATTTTTGAATTTTTCGGGCAGCCTCATTAGCAGCTTCCATATCCTTTATCCAGGGAAGATCTGCAAGAACAGATTCATCATATTGCACCTAAAAAATTAAAGCATATGAATTCAGATGATGTAAAAAGTTTATTGATTGGAAGAGGATAGCACATTTCTCAGCAACATCCATCCCAAATACGGTACCAAGACTCGTAATTTGGTAGGAGCATCGATTCATGTAAAATTATATTTGCAAAGGAAGTATATACAAATATTACGTTTACTTATGAATGCAAAGTGCCAATTCCAAAAAGGTGTATTTTAATGAAATGTGTCAATCAGATATATGAAAAGAATTCTGAGAACAAATTTTACAGTGAATCTTGTGTGCATGTTCACAATATCGACACACAAGTTGCCGATGGGTTGAAGAACGAACTTAACTTATCAAGCGACTATTAACCAACTAAAGAAAGAACGAAGGAATCAACAAAATAATAAACTAACAAAACAATACAAACAATAACGACCCCTACGGGTCGACAACAGATCTCTAGAGGTCGATAAGATGGACAAACTTACCAAATTGTGCTATGCTTTTTTTTACTTTATAGTAGTAATAAATCTCCTTTTTCTTTTAAAACATAGCTTAGAACATTGTAGTCAATAGTATAGGATATTTGAAATTTTTGGTTTGTATTTTTTCTCTTAATTGTTGGACATTGATTAATGTTTTTATGAAACATTTCTATGTGGGGTGGGGTCGATTTGAAAACAAATGTTCTATGAAGGGTCGACGGGTAAAAAGTTTGTTGATCCCTGCTCTAGAGGAACATGATAAAAATGATTTTTTTCAATTAAAAATTGATTTGTAATATAGATTCTTTTTGTCGTTAAAAAACAAAGTTTATTTTGAGGATTTCTTAAACAATAAATCATATTTATAATTATTAAATTTTTCATCAAACAAGATAGGTACTTTTGTCATTTTTGAAGGGGTATTCAAAAACTTAAATTTTGAAAAGTATTACTTTATCTATACAAAACTAAATTATTTAATACGTTGAAAGCCTCGCAGAATAACTGAAAAAGTCTATTAAATCAATTTTGAGTTGAAAAAGTTGGAAAATTTTGGAAAAAAATTATGATGTTTCTCCATAGGAACATTGGACTAAAACACTACTTTTAAAAACAGAAAAAGTTGTTTTCAAATTTTTTTCCTAAAAACAAGTTTTTTATTTATTTTGAATGGTAAACATAAAAATAGTGTCGATGTAAATGAACTTTACACTGAAAGCACAATTTTGTTGTGTTTTTTTACAGTTAAAAACAAACACAGCTGAATTTTACAGCTGGAATGGGATGATGTAAACCACTTTTTATATTTTCTATGCGTTTTCCACTTGGGCCTGGAGTATTCTTTATTTTTGTCGCTTTAGAGAACAGCAAATTAAGTAAGTATTTTCTTAAGAGTTGATTTCAGTTCCAAATAAAGTTTCCATGATGATACAACAGACAAATTTAGACAGACTTAGAAATTGAGGAACAGAATTGACAACTATACTACACACCACATGATCATCTTTTTGCCAAAACATTATTTGCCTTGGTCGTTAATCATAACCTGATAGAAGAATTCGAAGAAAAAAAATTGATTTCTTCTTTATCAAGATTCAAGCTTTTGTTTTTATTTGAGTGGAATATCTGTTACTTTCGGTTACTATCAAATTCATGATTTCATTATTGAAGATTTTCTCAAATAAAGAAATTGGCTCACCATATATAAGATCAAGAAATTTTTAAGATAAGGGTAGTAATTCATCATGCTTCATTGGAAAAATCTTTATTTTTTTCCATTTTGGAATTTCTTTCTTGACATTTTTTATGTTTGTTGAAAATTCTTGATAAAATGATTCATTTATCTTTGAAGATGCGCGTGAAGTACGTAGCATATCAGTCCAATGGTAGAGGAACATTCATTATATCATATTTATGAATAAATAAAACAATAGCGTGCATTTTTTTTCTTCTTTCAAATAAATTTAGTTCATTTCATACCTTTTTCGATTTATTCTTAACGCCAATTAATAGATTAAATTCATCTTCGATGCAGCACATTACTTCCAGCAAATCTCCTACACACAGCATCACTGCTAGTAATTAAGAGGTTTATTTTTATAATTTTTTATCAGTAATTGGCTGCTTCAAAGAAAGAGCGCAGCTTGTATTGAACTATGGGGAAAGCAGGTTTGATGCGAGATCGAACCCAAGACCTTGAGTAACCGAATCCAGCATCTAACCAACCCTACTCACGCCCCTTAATCAACCGAGATGAATTCACCTAAAAAATAATTAAATAAATTAACACATTTAAGTTATGTTTAAATATTTAAAATTTTTGTGCTTGGAATTATTGCTTGTTTGTGAATTATAAAAGTATGACCTTAACAAAATAAAAGTATGATGCTTTACAAAACAAATGTTTGTTTTAAAAATAAAGGAATTGGAATTTCCTCCTCAGCATTTATACGATTTATTAGAGACAGCAAAGAAAATCCCAGACATCAAAGCATTGAACAGCCTAAGGAATGAACGCAAGCATTCTGAATATAGCGCGGTTCACAAATGCAAGTTTTACTGTTTTAAAATTTAAAAATCTTACTCCACCACGTGAAAATTGCAAATCACTTTGATTACAGAAGTTAATTTGTGAGGATCTTGAAGAGAGCAGGTGTAGGCGTTTTCTGGAAGCGTATCCTCGGAAAGCAGATTGAATCTTAATGGCTGCTTTTTCAACATCTCTTACATCTTCACTGCTTTCAGCGCTAAAATCCTAAATACAATTTAAGGAAAAATAAACATTGAGTATATATAATAATTAATTTCTATTTAGAAAAAAAATTAAAAATGAATTTTTAAAACCATCAGACAGTTTCATTCATTTATTTATGAAATGAGAGTAATAAAGTATAATAAAATAATGTAAAAAAATTTCAATAAATTTTTTGGAAAAGAAAAAAATTAATTATTAATTAATAATAATATTGATTTAATTTTTAATTAAATTACTAACTAAAAAACTGACAAATCGATATCCTTACTTCTTTAATTTCTCCTAATACTACAAACGTAAGGAACTCAGAATACATGAGAGAGTGGATCACATGACTGGGTACCACGATGGATATATATAATATATATATATATATATATATATACTGCCACCTCATGGCTGCTAATTTCATTGATTCCTAAAAGCCCACTTCAACGAATGAACATTTTCATCACAAACAAGGTGTAACATATATATGCACGATTATAATGGCTTTATAGACCCAGTTAAGGCTTTGTGATGTGGGAGCTGGTGCATCAGATTTCGTGCAAATAGGACCTTATTAAAAATGAAGAAATTACATTTAACAAGATCTTCTCACTTAAGGCTATTAATTGGTCATTCTACCAGACTAAGCAAAGCCGCACTGCCCTGTGTACCTGAGGCATTATTAAAATAGACAAACAAGACGAATTTGTTTCTATGAAATTTTTTACAAAGAATACAAACTCAATATTTTTTTTTTATTTTTTAAATACGTACCATAATAAAATGAACATTTTTATCGATAAAAAACTTAAATGCTCAATTAAAATAAAACATCACTCATCCTTTGAAGAGTTTATAAATTAACTCACTAACCCATTAGTTAACAATATATATTTTTTTTAATTAAGCAAGTGAAATAAGTTTAAATCAGTGGTATGAATAATGCGAAAGCTAAAACAGGTTCAAAAAGACGTAAAATTGTTAAAGAAAAAAGAGCTTGCGACGATTTAGTTAACCTAGTGAATATGATATTGATGCCTTTGGATTTGTTTACATCGACCAATTTATGTATAAATTTATAAATAATATTGATCGAAATACATTAATTGTACTTTTGTAAACATATACTATTTGTATGTATATATATAGTACATAAAATAGACCACTTAAAATAAAAATATAAAATATATAAAGTAGATGTTACTTAAAAAATATGTGAATAAAGTTTTTTAGAATTATATTCATTGATTAATAGATTATGAATCAATAATTATTACGGCCTTATTTGGGTAAAAGACCTATAGGATCGGAATCACATTAATTTCTACTCAATTTGCCAAAATTTTGAGCTTAAAATGGAAATGGAATAAAATTGTGAAGATCAAAAATACCAAAAAAAAAGTTTTTTTAATTAATCAAGCAACGTAAATGTTCGTTTCCAATACAAAAAAAATTCTAAAACGCAATCTACAAAATTCTGGCCAAAATATCTGTTTTTAATATTAAATTTTTATGCACTAAGTTTAACAACAAAAAAGCAAGAGCGCAATATACTTAAAAGAATTATTCCATATCCTGGTCTTTTGTATTCACTTCTCCCTCCTGATGGAGCGCTTCTCCTTGGGAAGAAGTCGAAGTTGGAGTTTTGTGTTTATCCCACTCTACGCAAAGATTTAAAAAAGCTTAAAAAGTATATTTAGTTTGAAGGAGTGAGTAGAAATTTTTTTACATGACCAATATTTTATCAACTTTGTAATCATTGCTTAATTTCAAAATATCGAATTCTTTGAGTAACATAAAATCCAAAAAAAAATAAGATGCTAAAAAGTAAAAAATAAAATTTTTATAAATATTCGAAGGGTACACATGTATATTATGTAATAAAATTTTTTATCCACCAAATTTTCACTAGTTTTCTAAAAAAAAAATTTTTTTTCATTTAAAAAATGAATTTATTGTTTTTAGAGCTAGACATGCTATTGTCACTTTCTACGCTTCAAAACGCCAAAATCTGAATATTCCACTTTTAGAGAACAAGAAGACAAACTATAGCAATGATTTTTAAATGATTTACTGAAGTGTATAATATTTATGGTACAAATAAATTGTTTGGTACGCCACTGTATTCTTGATGACTGCATGTCAAACATATGGTCGGCAAAGAGTTACATTGCCTCCAGCCAAGTATCTTTGACAAAATATTCAATGAGTTAACTTGAGATTTCCATTTGTACATCTTTTAATTATAAACTTTTTGTTTTTTTAATATTCAAAAATAACTCGTCCCTTCAAGAATAACATGCATGTTTAGTAGATTTCATCTTTATGAAGAATTTTTTAAGGGATGAATATAAAAAAGTCTAAGTCATATACTCATCATATGTAAATACTTATAACAGTTTTTACTGTTATGAATTTTACTCTTGATTTTGACAAAATTGTTGAGATGTCAAGTTTATAGAAAATCGGAAAATAAAAATCGTTTTAAACTATTTATTCAGATACTCTGAATTTCAATTATCATCGTGTGCGCCGTTGGAAGAAATGACTTTTTATACGGTCAACATAAGGTGTAAATATTTGAAATCGGGTCCTGGAGTGATTGATATTTACACCCCCGTTAAATTTACATAGGGATCAATACTCTTCAAAAAAGCGTAGATTACACCCAGGGTTAATTTATCGTTACTTTAGGATCCCTTTTCCGTCATCAAGTTATGCCGTTTTTAGTGTCTCAACTGTCAAAACTAACATTGGTATATAATTAGTTAAGTTTAAAAAATTTATTTCATTAAATAATTGTAATTATCTAAAATCAAAATTAGCACTAAATTTAGCTCAATTTGAATATAAATTTAAAAAAAATGTCTGATATAAATTTGAAAGTTTTTATATAAGTAGTCATACTGTAGTGTGGAAAAAATTATAATAAAAATTTAGTTAGATTTTTTTTACTATAAACGTCAAATTCTTCCAAAATAGCTAATTTAGAATTTCTAAAAATTTTTAATCAATGTAATGTTTCCAAAAGACGAAAAGTAAGGCAAAATGTGAGCCTCAACTCTGTTGGAATAAATGAATAAATTGATCATTAAAAGATCATTCTTACGATATACTTTTAGGCTAAGTTAAATTAAGAATGAATTGTGATGTTCGTACCGATCCCTAGAGATCGGAATGCTGAGTTCAGGATCTACTTGGACATCCCATTCCACTAAAAAACATAACAACGGCCTTCGTACTGCATAACCATACCTTGATAAAAATTATTTTACAAGAATATGTTCAAATGTATGAATATAGATAAGTGATCAATACACTCAACCGTAAAAAGATTTGAATTCTTCAGAGGAAAAAACGAGGCTAAAAAACTGACGAAATCTGAAATTGAAGGAAATTTTTTCATATGAAAATTGTAGATAAAATATTTAAGCAAAATTATGTGAAGAATAAGGGCACTAAAAAAAGATAGTTAAGGTAAATGAAGTTTTTTGGTTTCGAAATATTTGATAAATTCTTTTGATATGTGTGTATGGTTTTTTCCTCATTAAAATTATAATTTTAAAAGATAAAAACAACTCTAATAAGTATAAAAAAAAGTGAACGAAGATAGCATAAATTTGCCAACCATATTCTCTATCTTAGTGATAAAGCGCAAGCATATTCAGCCCATTACCCAAATTTAAATTCTTAAGCTGTCCCCATTTCAAATATTTTAAAGCAGTCAATATCTATCTATGCTACTTCATGTTATATTTAGAATCAACATATTCATGAATTTTTTATGCCTTCCTTTTCCCAGCAAAATTCTTTGAAGTCCCGAAAATGAAGTGGTTGTTAAAAAACAGACTTCATGAAGCAGATCTTAATTAATTATTAAATTAGCTAAAAATAAATAAATTATAATTATCCAATTTTTTAATTTATCAATATGTTTTTCGACAGTTTCAAATAAAAAATGGAAAAGGGTATGATGAATAAATGTGTCTTTTTAAAATGCCTACTTAATCGTTTAAGTATGAAGCATCTCTTTACCATTTGTTGTCCCAAAAAATAGTTTGTCTTCTAATATTTATAGAGAAAAAATGTTCTATAGCTAAGATAAGTTTCATATATTGTATAAGTATTTATAGGGTTCATTGCTCTTGAAAAATTGCTAGATTACCGTCAGGAGTAATGTACGCCTATTTTGTGATCCACTGTTCTATCTCATCTAGTCATTTGTTTGTTGTATCCGATTTGTGAAAACTAAAGATCTTTAGTCTCTTTTCTTGCTCTTTCGCATGAATACTCTCAACTAGTAGTGAAGTTAGAACATGAACACGAATATCAACGTTTGTTTCGTCAAGAATATTTTCGCTCATCACAAATTGAAAGAATACATACATTATTTTTGCTTTTCATCGGCTTGGATAAATTTTCCATGCTGGCTGACTTTTTTAATTGTTTGTAATTTTGGCGAGACTTGTAACCGCGGAAGAATGATTGGATCTTCACAGCTGCTTCATTCCTCTTTGAATCTGTGCTTATAGGGAGGCTGTCTTCCAGTTGGTGTCCATCACACGTATCTTCTTCCTCCTGAAAAAAGAAAAATCTGGTTCTTTATTTTATACTAAAATTCCGTGTTATGGGTAACGCGTGCAAAGAGAATTGTTTGCTCTGAATATGAAATTAGCGACAAAAATGGAATCAAAAAATAAATTTTCTCTTAGTGTAGTTTAGGGCATTTTGATCATTCGAGGAGTGTGACTCTAAAAGAAGTAAAATGGAGCTAAATAATTAATTTATCATTCTTGAGTACAATTAACCCTTGAATTAGAAATACTTTTACATACTCAGAACAACAAAATGGGTCAATTGACCAGACTATAAAAGAAACAAATATATGATATTTATGAATAAAATAATTGATATTTTTTTATAAATAACTTCAATTCATATGGGAGGGTGAGTTTGAAGAAAAATTAGTAAATGTGACATTTGTCCAGTTAATAATTGTAAAAAAGGACACATATCCAGGAATTTCTTTTTATTGCTTTAAAGTTTAGATATCTAACCAAAATAACAAACAATTAAGCAAATGAATACCTAACTAACCTTACTAACCACCTAACTAACTATACTTCAAGAAGACAGCATACATTTGAAAATTTAATGTGTTGTGATTAGTTCCACTAAATCTAAGTTTAAACGAATTGCCATTTTTAATGTAGAGTAAAACTAGGAATAAAAAATATATATGTTCTGTTCAGTTCCATCCTTAATTTCAGAAGTCCCATGAAGACCCAATTGTGAAAAGGTCTTACTCCAAACTATGACTAGCTCATTAGCTCTTCATACACCAAAAGTCAAACGCTACAAATCTTACCTCACTTGCTTTATCAATGTTCACACAAGCGCTAGCACATATGTCATTAAGAGCCTTTTCGCATTGCCCAGTGTTGCTTTGGACCACAAGTTCACCTTCCTTCTCATCAGGACTGATTTCTCCTCCAATGCTGTCATTGATTTTGGAAGTGATTTGAGTTAGGATCTCATCAGTACTTATAGTTTCTTCTTGTTTGCCTTCAAAATCTTCTTCCTCTTCTCGCTTTTCGATTTCTTCTAATGAATTTGAAGGTGCTGCTGGAACTTCCATATTCTGTATTTCATTTGTAGAAGAAGGGTCATTTTGGACTTCTAATCCTTGAGAATTTTCTGGAACATTATTTGAAACATCTTCTGATTTTTTATCTCCAATTGCTTTTTCTTCAACTGTTGTCTCCAGGGATTCAACTTGTACTTGTGGTAAATGCATTTCATTTGAAGAAGGAACTTCTTCTGAAAAATCAGAAGTTATGGTTTTCGCTAAATTTGAGCTTCCTAAAGCTTCGGAACTTGACTCTTTTGTAGCTTCCATGTTATCTTTTTGGCTGTTGTCATCGAAAGGCAACTCCGAAACTCTTCCATCATTTCTTTCTTGAATATTTTTGTCCTCCCCAACTCTTACTTGTTGCTGATCTTTATCATCTTCTTTTTCTGTACCTTTTTCTTCACCATTTCCACTTTTGAAGTTATGAAATTTCACAGAGTTTACTCTCTTCTTTTCATCATTTGGCGATTTATCCAGTTCATAAACGTTTTCTTCTAAAAGCAAAACAAAACTCTTTCATTAATTGCACATTTTAAATACAAAATCATGTACACAAATCATGCAGAGTAAAACTCGAATGGGTCAAACTAGCACTCTGGTTAAAGATATTTTGTTCAAATAAGAAAACTGTCTTGACTTATAAATACATGTGTTTTTACGCTATCTGTTGGGTAATTGAATGTGTGTCGGTTTTAAGTGTTTGTGCAAAGGAGAACCAAATTTTTTTTATGAGATACTTTTTTTCATAAAATAAAAATAAGTACTTAAAAATCTTACAACAGGAAATTGACAGAATATTGCACCGAGGAGAAACTTTCCTTTAGAATACAATAAAAATAGTTTATATTTAAAAATCTTAATTAAAACTACGCGAAGATTCTACATGCGCATAAATCAAGGGTGCACATCCGCGAGGAAGGAGGAGGACCGAAAAATCTTCTCACCCGACTCCCAATAAATTTCAATTCTCTCAATTCGAAAACTTTATTTTGAATTGTTTACTTGTGAGTAGACTTTCGATATAAGTTTTTGAATAGAAACATAAGATCTATATAATTTCGGGTTCATTAGAGTCACATTGATCAAATTGATCAATTTGAGTCACAGGTGATCAAAGGCAGTAATATAGGCAAAAATTTGAACAAGAGCACACAGATCTTTCAGTGGGGTCAAATATTTTATACCCCATAAACATATAAGAAACTTTTTTGAGGGTCAGAAAAAGTAATCTCTATAATTAAAAGCTCAAAGGTTTATCCCTATTCATTATGGTGACTGAGAGAGTTAAAATAATGTAGATACAAAAATTGGGGTAAATGCGTTTATCATATTTGCTAAATATGATTTTTTACAAAATTCAAATTTATGTCACGATTATTCTGAGATATTCATTTTATTTAATGTTTTCATTATTTAATCAAGATTGCTTTGAATGTTTGCCATGGTTTTACAATTTGCTTAAAATTTTTGTTAATTAAACTTTTAAGTGGGTAGGCAATAAATAAATTAATTAATGATTTTAATTATATTCATATAAGTAATCCGTGTTTTTAAAAGTCACGCGCCTTTTGTGATAATGATGTGAATAACGGTACTGTAAATGCTAGTTTGCCGTTATTTAAGATATGCTTTATAAACCATTAGTTACCGCTGTACTCGTTTATACAGAATAAAATGTCCTGGGTCCTATTTGTGCATGAAGGCCATTTTACAATTCAGGGCGCATAGAAAAATTTTTATACCTCAAAACTAAGTTCTAAGAGGACGACATGCTTGATAATAATAATATAAAAATAATGATTCATCATGTTTTTGTTCGAATTGAGTAGGAAAATATTAAATATAAACTTTGCAATATTAACTGTATTTATAAGAAAAAGAATGTAAATAATATTTTATAAAATCATCTCTATACTCACAATATTCTTATAATAAAAAAAATAATTAATTTGGTTGGGGGTTTGTTTATGTATGTTGGAAGAAATGGGGGGGGGGGGGGTTTGAAAAATTATTTTTTTCTTGTTTTTTTTTTTTTTTCTTATGTTTTTTCAAAAAATTAAGAAAAATACGATCCCAAGATTAGTTTGTCGAATTTCCAAAGTAAAAGCCTGAGAGTGTCTGTATCGAAATTTGAATATCGGAAAAACGATGGAGAAAAACATTGAGAAAATTGGTTACTTTCAATATTGTAGCCGATAGCAAGTTTGTAGGAAAAATATAGTGTCGAATAAACCAGCTCTATTACCAATGAGTCTTCTAATCCAAACATTTCTATACGCCCTTGACAAGGAGATATTTTTGACCTTGTAATACCAAATACAAGACAGGCCAATCAAAAAATTCTGTTCCCAAATGATTTACAAAATATATCTTTTTTATAGTCATGGTAAAATGTTAACATGGTTAGGTATAAGACGTTTTTGACCATTGGTGAATAAATGGCAAAAACAATAATGAGGAATTAAAATATGCGATAAAGAGTGATCACATCTCATATTTTGTCTATAAATAATTTTAAAAAGACAAAAAAATTTAATTTTGCATATTATAAAAGAGAATATTGACACAAAAATTAACTTTTCTAAAGAAAAAAAAATTTTAATAAAAATTTTTAAAAGGAAATGTTAAAAATTATTTTTCAATGTATTTCTTGGTCAAGTACATTTTAAAATTTTGGAACAAAAAGATTTTATGTTCAACGCATATCCAAATGATTGAGAGCGCCACATAAACGTCGTAAAATTTCGCGCACACACATTTGTGGTCTCCACTAAAGCCTTAAGTCGGAAGTGCAAAGCCACGTGGGTTTGCGGGACCTGCTTCCTGAATTCTGCGTGCGACTTGTTTCCTTAAAACTTACTATGGGGCGAACACGATGGCTTCAATAATAACACAGCTCCTATCTGATTGTATAAAGTTTAACATCAGTATTAAGGAAACTCAATCCGGCTTCTAAATATATTGACATATAAATTTTGCCTTGAGGCAGAACTTCCAGATGCAGAATTTTCGAGACGCTTAATTGTCCTTGAACCCATCACACACACACGCACATTCAAATTAACACGCTCACACATTTTACATCATGAAAGCTCAATTTATCTCTTCTGATTTTCAAGTAAATTATCTAAACCTTTTTCAACATTTCTGTTGGATGTAATGTTTTTTGAATTATGGCAGCAAGTCTTGTTAAATATCGTAATTTTAATCTTGCTGGACATCTTATTTCTGCAAGAAAATCAGCTTTAAAAGGCCAAACTCTCAATGATGCTTTATTTTTAAAGAGGGTCATAAGGAATAATTTTTTTAATCAAACATCATAAAAAATTCTAAGTAAAAAAAGAGTATCATTTATCAAAATGAAAGAAATTAAGCTATGCGTTATGTTTGGGGGGTTTTAAATCAAAATTGCGTGTTGGATGCGGGTTTAAAATTTTGTTTCGGACGGCTGAAGCCATTTTTTTATTGCAGGTGCGAAGAGGGTGCAAAATAATGAATATCAATGCAGGGCGGGTGTGCACAAATTTTTACAATCCGCACACGACTTTAGTGTACACAGTCAACTTCGTCTTCGCTTATATCTATATTCTATAGATACAATACTAGTATGCGTCTCTGACGCTTAACTTATGTGCCAAATTCGATTTTATTTATCTATGACTGTAAAAAAATTTGAGCTTCGACACTACTTAAAATATTCACAACACTTTTTTTAAACATTTGTCCTTCCTATTTAAAAATTGGTCATTTCATGTGTGATATTTTAAATGCGGCTATAGCGAAAAAGTTTGCCAACCGGTAATTTATATGAACAAAAACATTCGTCTATGTGTTCATGGGTAAAAGGGAAAAGAATATCGGAAAATTCATAATTCAACAAAGATATTGGAAAAAATAGATTGAACTATATATATTGTGACAATAAAATAAAGCAATGGAATAATAATAGGATTTTTTCATGTGTGTTTTATGATGTGCTACCAAAGAAAGCAAATATGAATTGTGTGAGGGAACAATTTAGTGCATAACAAATAAGTAATGCTTGTATGAGGAGGTTATAAAAAGTGAGCTTGAGAACAAACTGCCCATCATTCAGTTTAGTTGCAATATTGTCCAATTTGTTCAAGCTAAGGACTTCATGGATAAAGTTTGGCATAATCATGAGATCCCAAAAATTTAAAACAAGAAAAACTAGGAAACTTATGAGAAACTTTCAATACTTATTTTGGATCAAGTGTAGAATGTGACTCTAAAAAATTTAAGTGAAGAATCTGACTCCAGAAAATTATCTTTAGTTAGTGTTTTTTATCTAATTTTAAACACATCATAAATTAGATTTTAGAGTTAGCGCTAGTAAAACAGGTAGAGTGATTTAATTTTAGAGTTAGTATTAACCTGATTTTAATTTTAAAGTTAGTATTATATGCATTACGTGTAAATGATTATAATCAATAAAAAATTTTAAATTGAAAATACATATATATTGATTAATGAATTGAAAAACATTATCAAATTTGATATTGTTGTGAAATTTGCGAGCATAAATTTTCAAAAGCGGTTTCCCCATATCTATCTCTCCAAATCATCTCGAATATGTATGCTTCTAGCATATTTTTTCTACATCCTTTCATCTTTTTGACATCTTTTTTTCTTCCCCAATAAGATTCTATCGATTGTGTGTGAACCCCCGTGTTCTTATCAACAAAATTCAGAGAATGGTTTACAGTTTTATGATTTAGGTTCAATTTTTTTTGTATTTTCGAATAAGATCTCTACTGATCAGAATGGATTGTAGTTCCCGGTCTTACGACGTTTTGAATTGGCAAAAGTGTGTTGGCTGTTGTCTTTTACTATCTACATATATCCAACAGGAGGATGAAAAAAGGTATCAACCAGACCAAAAATCTATATAGCTTTTTCTGGAGCTGTTCCTTTATGAAATTTAACCTTTTAACCCATCAATGTCAACTTCTTTTTTTTTTCGAGAAACTGAAGCTATTAAAATTGTATTTTTAACAGAAATTTTCAAGCTCCATAAATACATGACATGTAGCCTGGCAAAAAAAGAATTTTGTCTAATAGACTTTGATGTTTTATATTTTTCACAATTTTTATTATTACATTTCCATTGACATCCATCTTTTGTTGAAGTTCTTTTATTCCAATTCATTGGTAAAGTACAATAATCACAATTCATTTGGTTGAACAAAAGATTTTTTTCTTCAAAAAGTTTATAATTTGTATATTGTCACTTTTATTAATCATTTTCAACAGAAGGTTTATGTAAAAATTATTATTCATATCAATTTGATGTTTCATTTTGCAGATGAAAAACTTTGTTCGAATTTTAAAATCAAAATCTATCAGGATCAAAAAAATGCCTCGAAATCGTCTGCTTAATTTTCATTAGATAAGTTCGGAAAAATCAATGTTCAACAAGAAGTTTTTATAAAAAAAAACTAGTAGGGAAATTTCGGAAATCACGATCAAGTGTAGAATCTGACTCTCAAAACGTTCTGGAGTCGGATTCTACACGTGATCCCTTATTTTGTGATTTTGCTAAGAAACGGTTAGTACTCAATTTTTCCCAGTTTTTTTATAAATAAAAAGGTGCTTCTTAATTTTGTAAATGTACACGAATCATAAAACATCATCGCACAGTCTTTTCTACAGATGACGGATGAAGGAAATATTAATATAGAGATTTCGGGAGCTCTAAAATATTTTCTCGATGCGGGCATGATTATAAGCTAAAAAACTATTATAACTGACCTCACTGCCACTCATAGAGGATTGGCAGAGATTGGACCAATAACTTGCCTGAAAACACGGTTTCCAATGACAATCAAAATATCTAGCTTTTTTTACTTTACTTCTTCCAATATATATATATATATAGCTATTATTACAAAAGTCGCGAATATTTTGTAAAAAAAAATCATACAAATTTTTGAGTCAGTTTTTCTCACTTTAACAATTTTTACAAAAATTCTTACTCAATCTTGGTCAGAAACGGTAATTTGATATTGAGTTCTAAGAACGTACTATTAGCAAAATGAATGTACTTAGTTGCATTTAACAATGTTTTGATTACTTTTTTAAAGTTGTCGATATCGCATCCAAGAAAGAATAGATTTACATAGATGGACAGATGACCATCCAGTTTGTAACCCATACCATCGGGATCGAGACCGCACGCTCCTCGCACCACTAAGTCATCTGACGGCAAACTACATTTTTTCTCGAGAGCCAGATATTTTCTTGAAGTTGCGAACTGAAAAACTTCAATTACTGCATTAGCTAAGTTTAAACTTTTAGTACACGTGAATAGAGAAATTCTAGTAGAAACATTAATATTTAATGGGTTACATGCAGACACAAACTTTGAAGACGGTGTTTATATCAACTGAATTTATTAAGCAAAAGTGCATTTTTACTTGAAGAGAAGCAACTATTTCCCATAAAAATGAAGGAAAAAAGAGGTGGTATTGATTTTGTGGGTACTGGCAATGGAATGCAGCCTACAATGATGAACGCAAAAGCAAATTTGGCGTTGAGAACATTTTGACAGCAAAGCAAATAAATTTTTTCAAACGAAGGAAAAATAGCGCTGAACGAAGAGGAATACTGTTTGGAGAAAACCGAAGCAAAAAAGAGGACGTTTATATACTACACAGCATAGCATTCAAAAAATAGTAAAAAATGAGTCTTTATTAAATGATATATATAACATATACATACATATATGATTTTTATATGCAAAAGATACCAAGATTGCATACACCCGCCACGAATATACAGCGCATACATACTACTACTACGAGAAGAAGTATTTGCATGGTTGCGCACCGCAGATATAGCAAAGCATAAACATACCTGGATGTCAGTCATTTCTTAATGAAAGTAAAATTTTACTATTTTATGGAGGAAAGAGGTGAGGAGAGTTGGTGACGCTGAATGAAAAATGAACAATCAGATGAGTGCAATCGTTAAGAACTTGGCTGCAAAGTTTTTACGATCGTCTTTACGCATCGGATGATGATGCATCACGATAAAAAGTCTTACATTTCCTTAAATTCGTCATCTCATTTAAAACAAGATGTCCCATCAGCATCACACCATCACCGTCATCACCACCCACGATCAACACCACCACCACCATCAATCAAATGTTAGTTTAGGGTGCTGAAGAAAGCCTCTTTTTTAAGAAGAGTAAGAATAGGGAATGAAGAAAGGCATTTGTTACTTCTTTTTTCGTATTACTCATGCAGACACAACAATCATTTCATTATATTTTAATGTCAATCTGAATCTAATTTTAATATTTTTAATTTAAATTTAACAAATTAGTTAAACTAATGTAAGGTGAGTAAATATTATATACAGATTTTAGACAACATTTTGGACAAAATTAAGAAAAATTAATGAATGTAATTTTCACTTGGCTTACCTTGTTCTCTTCCTGGAGACAAATGGATGATGATAACTTGGCTACACAAAAGGCTAATCAAAAGCGCTTACTGTTTCACAAAAATTACAATAAAAAAATTCTTAAATCCAATTGAGAACATGCTCGGATTAGAATATATATAATCCAACTCTCAACCTTTTTTTCACCATGGCCCCCACTTAGTGCAAAAAATATTGTATGGCCCCTTTAGGAAATTTTTATTTCGTCTATTATTTTCGTTTATTACACCTGGAGAAACAAGGATATTGAAAATTATAACTTACACCAAAGCCTATACCATGTAATTAGTAACTCAACCTATCATTTAAGCACAAATGAAGTGATTTCTCCGAGAGAGGTGATTATATGTAATTAAAACAATTGAGGTATAAGTTTTGCTTCAAGTTTGATCCTTGATCATTCCTGGTGCTTATAAATTTTAAATTTTTTTGCACAAAGAAAATAAAGACCTACTCCCATCATATTAACCAAATTAAACAAAATATGTCAAATTTCAAAATTTTTGCAAAAATAACCTGATATTTTTTTCATACCGAAGGTGAAAGGCCTAAATCTTCATTACACTTTTTCCAAACCTTACCAGAAGTAGGGGAAGAATTTGAAAAAGATATCAATATGTTTAATTTTTTTCTCTTAAAATTTTAAATATATAAAACTTTCTATAAACCCTTGTTAAATTTGCTGACAAATACCCCTTCCTTAATTCATTTGTATATATAGGATAATTTATTTCCTGTGATCCTTGTGAAAGATGAAAGGCTAGCAATGTGTCCATGTTTGGTGTCAAAGTTGTTAGGAGATAAACTCTTTTCTACATCAAGACAATTTCTACTTTTTGATAGAAGATCCATCACTCGACTGAAACCCGATTCTACTAAATTTAACGTGGGGAATGCAATTAAAAGCATTTAAATTTTTTCATAGTACAGTCGAACCTCGAAAATCCGTCCCCCGATTTTTCGGCACCCTCAACATCCGTCATGTTATTTTTGGTAACGGAAATTTTCTTTTTATTTTTTCCTCGAAGTTCCTTCAGTCTCAACATCCGTCTCCGTCATCAAATTTTAGTAACCAATGAATCATTTGAATATAAAAATTGTCTCGATATTCCGTCTCTCGATATTGCGTCAACTTAGTGCACACATTCATGTGATTTTTTGGTGATGATGACAAAAAATATCACACATATCAGACTAAACATACATATATATAACATACATCAGACTGCATTGCATATAACTTCGCAAATGTTCTTTTCAAAAGGAAAGGCAAATCTTTTTCTGAGTTATGATTTAGCTGTCACAATATTTCTGACACATCTCAGAACATCTCTAAATTTAATATAAATTAAAATCTCTTTCATCAATCATTTTTATTATTATTGATCAGAAGTTATTAGACATAAAAAAAATTGATAATTTTTTACTATCTGTGCCCTGTAAGTGTTTATAAAAGAGCAATTTTTTTACTTTAAATTGTATCTTTATTTTTTCCTTTAGAATTATAAAATCTTAAAGAGAAAATATATATCAATAGTTTTAAATAAAAATGTTTTGTTTATGAGTATGATAAAGTAAAAAATATTTAAAAACTAGATGATAAAAAAGAAGTAGACTTATTAAATTTTTCATGTCTAACAAAACCACATCATTTTTTAAAAATCCTAACATAGTTATTAATCATCGGATATTGTAAATTCCGTTTCGAAGTTTTAATCAATTTCCCAAATAATTGTCAAGTGGCATTTATTTCAATTGAAATGCAGAATTTTTTGAAATAATATTGAATTATTCAAGGTGTTGCAATTAGTTAAAAGAAAATATTATTGAACCACAAAAATAATTTTTTTTATAATAATAAATATTTTTTATTTGGTGTATGAAACCTCCCACCCTCCGTAAATAATACTTATTTGGTTGAAAAAAAGGTCTTACACGGCAAACTTTTGGGTATATAAAAGAAGTTACATAAAGCTGAACAGTTATGTAAATTATTTAAACTTTAATAGGATAATATGAAAAAATTTAAGCTTAAGATTAGTATTACTTTTTTAATGGACTGAAATAGCAGACTTTTTTTCCAAGAAATGGGGTGTGATTATTGGTCACACGACTATTGGAGATATTCTGAGAAATGGTAAGAAGTGGGTCCCAGAAGCAGGCTATACTTCAGGGCGCTCAGCTGAAAATATTAAGTTGGAAGAAGCTCTTATGCTTTGGTTTAATGGAATGAGGTCAAAAATGCTTGTATAACGGACATGATGTTACTAGAAAAAGCTCAGGATTTCGGTAAAAGTTTAGAAATCACCAACTTTTCATACTCTCGAGGATGGTTGGATCGATTTAAAAAAGACATGGAATAAGTAAGCGTCACGCGCATTGAGAAAGTGAAAGCGCCGATAAAACTGCGGTAGAGATAGGGTGTCAAAAGTTACGAAAAAAGGTGGCAAATTTATATCCAGCTACTATTTATAACTGATGAGACGGGGTTATTTTATAAACTTCAACCTAATAGCACTTTAGCAACAGCTCCAGTGAAAGGACAGAAAAAATGTAAAGATCGTTCCTTTTATGCTCAAACAGTGAACCTCATTGTTTCGGAAAAAAGTTTCCGAAACACAACTACATATATCCAGCCTATGGATGCTGGAATTATAAAAAGCTTCAAAGCCCATTATAGAAAGCCTCAAAAAAGACATTTCATAACTTGTCTTGAAAGTAATGAGCTTCCTAACTTGTCCGTAAGGATCTGCTTTGGAAATGATAGACAGCATGGAGCAATGTTACACCTTCTATATATTTAATTGCTGGTCTCACACCTGCATTTTACCCTTAGCATCCGAGCACTTACAAAACACTCATGCAACACTCATGCAACACTCGCAACTTTAGAAGACCTTCAAAGTAATTTGGATTTTTTGGCTGAAAAATGTCAAAATCCTTCTTGTGAATACATTTCTGCTTCCCAATTGGTTGATGTCGATGATAATATAGAAGTCACTACTTTACTCAATGATGAAGAGATTATGGAAATTGTGAAAGATTTTAAACCTATTAGCGATTCTTCTAGTGAAGATCCTCATGAGGAAAAGAAAATTAGTTTCTTGGATGCAAAAAAGTCTCTTATTACTCTAATCACTTTTATGGAGCAAAATCCTGATTTTGGAAAAGATCATCTTGATAGGCTTTGGAATATAAAGCGTACATTAGAAGAAAAAAAAGTTAATGAAGCAAAGCAAACAACGTTACCTATTTTTTTTATAAAAAATAAAACGTAATTTTTTTTATATTTATTGGTGTCTATTTTCATTTTTTGAACGTTTTAGCCCAACTGACTTGCTTTCTCGAATTTAGGACAAGTTGCTCCACAGAGACATTATCCCTGATATCTTTTTTTACAACTTTAACAGCCCCTTTATTTTATTAAATGAAATTTAAGTCATCTTGTTTATTTCTAGTCTAAATCACAGCTTTTTTGCCTTATTTTTGAGAACATTAATAATAATTTGGTGAATCAATATATCAAATAGTTTAGGCAAAATTAAATAGGCATTTATATATGCTTCTATGTTCCGTCAGCCTCTATAATCCGTCTATTTTTTAAGAAACGCACCTTGACTGAACAACGAGGTTTGACTGTAGTTTATACTTTTCAGATATTTCATCATTCATCAAAACTTCTGGTACCTTCCGTACTTAAATCTTGAATTTGCTGCTATTTTGTTCTGAAGTTCAATAAAGCTTTCTTGTATACCAATATCTACTTCAGATGGACCAACAAACCAATGAGGTATATTCATTTGATTGAATCAAAAAAACGATTTTCCATTTTATTTTGCAACTCCTTCATATGATTAACATAAACAAGTAAATCATCATCAATAAGATATGCAGATATGCTAGCTAAAGAAGGAAGCTATGTAAATTCTTGTCTTGCAAGATCTGACCAGAAAATCTTAAGTTTTCCATTCAATGTCTTAATTGCTTCTTTGCAAGAAAACAAGTGGAATTTCTTTCTTCAAGTTGTTTGTTTAGTATATTTAGCTTTTCAAATATATCAGTTAGGTAAAAAAATATCATTTTTTGCATCAATAAATTTCTTTGCAAGGTCTCTGTACCTCTAAAAAGATAAAAAAAAGTGCCCCAAAGTGCAATGAAGCGATAAAGACAATTGACTGTAGATGTAAAAAGTAAAATGAAATGACAATTACCTATGGACAACCATCTGACTTCATATGCAAAATAAGCGGTTGAAACTCCTCTTCATTGTTTTCACATAATTGTTAAAAAGTCGATCTTTCAGTGCACTTTTTAAATCAAATTAACAGCTTTTATAACTTGAATAAGTATCTCATCATTGAAGCAGTGCCATCTGTTGCACAGACTACAATGTTTTTAATAGGAATTTTTTCTTCAAAATATGCGTTAAGTTTATTGAGGATGGTTTCACCTTCGTTGTCAGTTGTTAATTTAAAACAAAAAGAAATTCTTGACAAGTCATTATTTCAAGAAATCTTGCCAATGCCATTAACAATGCAGAATGATGAGGAAGAGTTGATCTGACTTTTTACGCAATCCCTGAAGTTTGGCGCATTGCTTAACAATCCCCAAAATTTTGAGAAAATCCTTTAAGTTTGATGCAATTCTTTGCAATCCCCAAAATTTTGCACAATCTTTTGTAATCTCTAAAATTATAGTCAATCTTTCGCAATGCACGAATTTGGATCTAAAACTTTGAAGATAACAAAAAATTCCACAAAAATTTATGTGATTGTGCAAAGTTTGCACAAAATTCAGGGATTGCGAAGGATTAAGCAAAATTTTGGGATTGCGCCAAACTTCGACGATTGTGAAAAATAGTCAGACCCATAATATAATGCATATCTTCGTAAACTCATTCAATAAACTAGTTTTTAATCATAATCATCATCATCATCATCATCATCATCATCATCATCATCATCATCATCATCATCATCATCATCATCATCCTCATCATCCTCATCATCCTCATCATCCTCATCATCCTCATCATCCTCATCATCCTCATCATCGTCATCATCGTCATCATCGTCATCATCGTCATCATCGTCATCATCGTCATCATCGTCATCATCGTCATCATCGTCATCATCGTCATCATCGTCATCATCGTCATCATCGTCATCATCGTCATCATCATCATCATCATCATCATCGTCATCATCGTCATCATCATCATCATCGTCATCATCATCATCATCATCATCATCATCATCATCATCATCATCATCATCATCATCATCATCATCATCATCATCATCATCATCATCATCATCATCATCATCATCATCATCATCATCATCATCATCATCATCATCATCATCATCATCATCATCATCATCATCATCATCATCATCATCATCATCATCATCATCATCATCATCATCATCATCATCATCATCATCATCATCATCATCATCATCATCATCATCATCATCATCATCATCATCATCATCATCATCATCATCATCATCATCATCATCATCATCATCATCATCATCATCATCATCATCATCATCATCATCATCATCATCATCATCATCATCATCATCAATTTATGGACGAAATCTTGTTGCCATATTAATTATTTTTTTACAAAAATACTCTAATTTATGTCCATCCTCATTATTTCCCCATGTATTATTGCAGTGGGCATTTTCGTTTGATTTGGAATTGATGATGATTAATATTTTAGAGTGTATATATTTTGGTTTATCGGTAAATATTCAATTTTGAATTTGTGTAAATAAACAAATTTCTTGACCAAATTTCATCCAAACTTTAAAAAAAATTAAAATTAAATAAAATTGTTAATTAATTTTAGGATATTTTTATTGATTTTAGGTGTTAGAATTTAAATTAAATATTTGATTATACTTATGAAAATATTTGCTTTATATCTGAAATATAAGCGCTGAAATTTTGTTCACTATATTCAAAAGCTTTTTTTTTTTTTTAAAAATGAAGTTCAAAATGATGACTACTTTTTTTTTTTCTTTTTTTTTTTTTATGGTTATTTTGGCCTTTTTTTTTATTTTAGAAAGAAAAGGAGAGGATTGGCTGATCTAACCCTAACGAGATGAAAAAAAATCAAATTCAAAAAAACGAGAAATTAAAAATTCTATAAGGTTTAAAATTTTATAAAAAAATTAGTTTTAATAATTATAAACGAATAAATTATGGGCGATCAAACCGAGGTTTCTATTACCACTCAAATTAATACGACATAAGAGAAATAAAGCAAAGGTAAAAAAGAGTTGAGGTATGCGAAATAGAAAATGAGCATAAACAGTTCGTTTTTGTACATTTTCTTACAAGAATCTAAGTTTTAATATATAGTGAATGATAAGATGACTGTCTTATCATCCACTCGTTTCAAAACATCTAATTTGTTGCGTGATCAAAGAAAAATGGAAGCAAAAAGATCAATTAACAAAGTGATCCGCGTAGAGTAGAGATCGAAATACATTGGTTGGGAAAAGAAATCATTTACACAAATACTAAACAAGATAAGAAGGTCTTGACTAATTAAAATTTTTGTATTTAAGAATGGTGAAGAATTTGAAAATGTTTTGAAAGCAAATAGATGGGGATCCAACGTTCTTTTATATGTAAACCTTCCGGTTAAAGAAAAGCTGACTTTCTGGGAAGTGGGCATAACTTTCAATGAAGCCGTTCAATCCATGTCAGTAAGTTTTTTTTCAATCTTTCTTGCTTTGTTATGTGGTTAATTTAATTTTATTTTTTTGGTCAACTTTTTAAAACTACAGTCAATGGCATGAAGGTGTGTCACGTTTTAAAAGAACTTTGAGTCATTTTATCCAAAATTATATAAAAGAAGTGCTTAAAATCATATAAGTGTAGATCATTAAAATGATATTTTTGACTAAGTACATTGAATACCACCTAAACATTTGTAATTTACTAATATACTTGAAAAATGTTCATAGAAGGGGATTTTATTTCAGGCGGCTAAACCCTATGTACATTTCAATGCACCTCTCACCTAAAAATTAGTGCACACATGTGCTCTATATTAAAATTTATTTGGATATATTGAAACTAAAATTCATCTAAAAAAATACATATCATTTGTGGCTGATAACTTTCATGTCGATTTTCATTTAAATGTTTTTATTGCAAACAAAAAAGTCTTTTATATTTATAAGAAAAATATAATTATAATTAAAAAATATTTATCAATCAAATTACATACTCTTCTTTTCTTATATACCAATAGAACAAACACCAGAAAACCTATTTATGCCATACTCTAATACATTTAACTTTTGTTGCTATATGTAATTTGAAATTTTTATTAAAAATGTCAAGCTTAATGTAATGATTTCTTTAAAAAAAATTAAAGAGATGAAAGTAGATACAGAAGTGATCGGAATTCTGAAATGAACCTCCTTGAAATGTAATGGACACTTCATCTCACTTTTCAAATTAGAGTGAGCTTAAAGGTTTATTCAGAGATTTCGATTTTAGTAAGTCGGGAGCTGACCTACTTTCATCCAGACTGAAAAAACGGAAATCTACTAGGGAAAGAATGCAAGAGAGATCTCTGTACTAAAAATAGCATAAAGTTTGTGAAATTTACTATGACATTAGCGATAATCTGTTATTGTGCAGATCTGATTAGGATGTTTATCCATGCTTCCACACTTCGAACAGAAAAAATAAACTAATTACGTTGAATTCAAGTTTGATGTTAGTGTGATTTCAAGATTTTTGTCTTCTTACCTGGCTTTCAACGGGAAAACACAAAGTATTTATGCTTCCATTCCATTTCCTATAGAACAACAGGACTAATGATCACTACAAGAAATTTTATTAGCCCCTAAAAATGGATCGCCAGGAATGTTGAAAAGGTTTACTTTAGTTTATTCTCACTAAATTCTAGAGGCCAAAAAAAAAAATTTCAATTTTATCAAAATATCTTTTTCGAAATAACAGCATGTTCTATCTAGAATCTAGATGATAGATTACAAAGTAAGATGAGGTAAACCGACATCAAAAAGAGTGTCAGGAAAAACGAGGTATGACAATATTTTTATCACTTTTTCACAAGGAAAATCTCTAAAAAGTAACTGAGTTAGAAACATGACTTTTTTGGCACAGCAAAATAATACAATAAAAACTGGATTTGTAAGACTGCAAAGAAAAGAATTAGTTCTATCAGGGGTGGTTCTGTGCGAAGCATGTATAATTCTTCAATTGTGTTTAGCATCGATATCAAATTCTTTTCAAAGTTTGCAAGTGAATAATGTCTTTCGACAAAGCGAGTTTCATAAAAAGATAAACGTTGTGAAATTAAACTTGAATCAGACATTATTGCCAATGTAATCTGAAAGTGGACAAATTCTTCTTTATTTTTGTGAACATTATTGTTTTTTTGACGTAGCACATGCATAAACAAAGTTGTGATTCGACGAATTGCCTGTTTCATCAGCAATAGCTGAAAAAAGCTTTAATTGAATATTATATCTCAACAGATAAATATTATTGCATTTTCAAAAGTTTTAAAAATATAGGTAGCATTTCGTCCAGATAAGTTACGATAATTTATTTCAACAACACATAAGGTTCTGATTATATTTTAATGAAGAAGTGTCATTAATTTCAACATAGCAATCAGTAGAATTGATACGATATCCAATCTTACACAACGGAATATTGTTAGGGGAAACAAACCTACTTCATTTTCATTTGCTTACTTCCAGTGTTGCACATTCTTGTTTAAATTTCTGCCATATTCTCTTTTGATTAATTCAGTGAGATAACTATCACTCGAGTGTAAACAAAACGCATGGAATGCAAACTAATCCCAACAACATTTGGCAATACATGAAGTAATCAGAATAATGCCCAAAAATGTTGCTTGCCAAGATACACCTATTAAGAATTTTACCTTCTTTTCAGTGTAAATGGAAACTTGAAATTTTCATCAAAAGGCAAATGGTTAGTTAATTAAAAGTTCTTTTTTATTATAATGAGACAGGCTTCTTCAACACAGGGCTCATTTTGGTCTCTCTCACAAAGCTGATTGAATATATTTTGACATCGAATACAAAAAAGTAAATTATTGCGCTTCTTCTATTTTTGTATATTGTATGCTTTTACTCTTAAATAAAATTTTTGTGGCGTAGAGTTAATTTCAATATACCTTTGTTCCCGTATGTAAAAAATGGTTGAAGAATCCTGTAATGAAGAGATAAAGTATTTAGACTTAAATAAAATGGAATAAAACAATCCCCCATCTGGGTCTATCTTTGATGGGAAGAAGGCTAAACAAGTGCCTAAGCTTTTTCTTAGTTATTGTGCTAACAATTGGATAATAATAATTCTTGGTGATGCCTCCCCTAGCCCAGAAGAGCGCAATTAAGTTGAGTAACATTTGCCTTGCTCCCTCTATTTAACGTCATTTGAGGTAAAATAATTTATGAGCATGTTGAACTTTATTAAAGTTTTTTTTACCATTGATAACATGTGTGTTTGTGAGCATTTGTCTCTCTATTTATGTATATATGTAATTTCTTATAAGTTTAATTAAAGTTAAATATTTTCAATAACCTCCCTATCAAGAGAAAAAAGAAACTTCTTTATTCACAAGTTTGGTCTGTTTTTAGGTATGGATCTGAAGTCCTTTCATTAACAAATGCTTTGAAAAAAATAGATGCGTTTGAAATATGGTGATACAGAAAATTTTTAGGAGTTAGCTGGACAGATAAGATGACGAATGAAGCTTTGTTAAAGAAGGTTAAAGAACCAAAGCCAAAACTACTTAACATGCTACTTGAAAGAAAAGCAAAATTCTTTGGGCATATAGCGAGAGCTTCAGCCGTCGATGAAAAATAGAAAAAGTAGGAAGAGGAAGACGAAGAACATGGTGGATTGATGATATCAAAGAAATGACTAGCAAAAAAAAGCTAGAAGAAATTTTCAAATTGACAGGAAATGAAAAAAGCTGGAAAAATTTTATAAAAAAAAATTGAAAGCTAAAAATATTTACCAAAGATCGATATCGGTCATTGTGAAAAAGAAAAAGAAGAAAGTTAAATAACTTTAATTAAGTTAACCTGTTTTTTTCACTAAAAAATAGTTTTATCCAGTTTTTTTTATCATACAATTTATATTTTAAAAATAAAACTGAAAACTATGCTACTTTATTTCAATTATTTTTTTCTGAACAATATAAAAACTTTAACGGTAAATACTTTATATCAAACATTGAAAAGATAAAAAAAAATTTTCTTTAAGAATAAAGTGATAATAGTATTTTTCATCTCCAAATCAATTTTTATAATCGCAACACTGGGGATTAGTGTGTAAAAAGAGTGTTGCAATGATTTGTATAGTTTATAACATCACCATTGATGTGTTTTATATATCACGCTATGCATATGATTTTTTTCAGATGTAAGTTATCTATTTGTTTTGTTTTATCGATAATGTCAAACTATATGTGCACTGAATGAATGTTTTGCACGTCATACTTTGGATCTTCATAAATGACGTGTTTCTATCAAACTATATGTGTGTAAATGAACTAAATGTTCTTTTTAAACGTTATGTGTCAAAAGTTTTTTGATAGCTATTTTTCTCATAATAAACAAATACATAGATAATAATTGTTTTATACGTCATATAGCGGATGTTTGTAGTGATTTACTTTTAGATGAATTTTATCAGCAGGCCAAAAAGTGCTTTGATGTCATAGACCTGCAGTGTTTCCGTAGTGACGCGTTTGTCACTTAGCATGCGTACATAAATGCGTGTTTTGCACATTGACTTCATTTTACATTTTTGAAAGTTAAATTCTTTTTACTGTTTATAAGTATTTTACAGTTTCTTGATTGTAATTTGCAAAAGTGATTAAAAGTTAATGGAAAAAAGGTTTAATCTTGAATTGAATGAACCCTTGATTTAATTATTAATAATAATCAAGAAGCTTCACTTTATATAACACCTCCTGCTAATGAATCAAAAAATTTTGAAACCGATGAAGACTCTGCAGATGATGAAAGCGATCAGGAAAATAATGTTTCAAACTTTTCTCGTAATATGCTTGAAAGTAAAGCAGAAATTGTTTTTTACTTTGAAGACGATATAAGTTATGATAAAGTTTTGATTCTAATGTAGAATCATGGGTAGAAGGAGAAGTATTGAATTTGAAACTACTTCAAAATTATCGGATTGATGAGACACCTGCTTCAATTTCCAATACTACATTTGAATCAGCTTCCCAAGTATTTTATTTATTTTTTTCAATGATATATTGGAAAAAATAGTTTCGTTTTCTAAAAAAATATGCCGTCTTTAAAAACTCTAATTTTTTATAAGTATTGAAGAGTTAAGGGTTTTTTCTCATTATAATTTTAAGTGGTTATGTCAAATGTCGAAAAAGGTGTATGTATTGGGAAAGTGATAGCGATACAAACAACCAAGCAATTTGTAGAGCTATGTCTCGTAACAGATTTTCAGAAATTTTAAAATACATATATTTTTGCGATCGAAGAAACTTAACGCAGGAGTATGAAAAAAATAATGATAAAATTTGAAGATGTGAAATACTTTTTTAAAAAATACTGTCCAGTTTTCAAAAGATTTAATATTTATTGATGGAAGCATGGTGCCCTATTATGGAGGTTATGAGTCTGGAATAAAGCAAGCCATGCTAAACAAACCGATAAGATTTGGTTATAAAGTTTTTTGTTTAAATACAGAAGTAGGTTATTTACGAAATTTTGAGATATACCAAAGTAAAAGTGGTGCTCAAGCTATTTACTCCAAAGAGTTTGGAGTTAGCGCTGGTGTAGTTTTAATTCTGATAGATGAAAATTGCAAGTACAAACACCTTTTTACTGACAACTACTTACTTTTACATCAATAAAACTAATAAGAGCTAACAAAACGAAAAATTTTATTCACTGGTGTCATAAGAAAAGAGTGATTAAAAAATTGTAAGTTTGAAAAAAAAAGTAGAAAGAGGTTCTTATAATGTTAAGGTTGAAATGGTTTCAAAAATCTCTGCAGTTTCGTGGAAGGACAATGCAGTCGTTAATGTTGCCTCTACTGTAACAAGTGTTTTTCCAATGAAAAAGGCTAAAAGATGGGGTGCGTCTCTTCAAGAAAAAAAGTTGATATAGATATTCCTAATTCTGTACATTTATATAATCAAAATATGGGCTTTACTGACTCAATGAGTTACATAATTTCTTTATACAGACCTGTAATTCGATCGAAAAAATGGGATTTTCCATTAGTGGTTTTTATGGTGCAAGCTTCTTTGTAAAAAATGAACTGTAATAAGAAATACACTTTTGTGGAGTTTATAAAGACAAGTTGTGATGGAAAATTTACAAAAATATGGGCAAGAAAAATACTAGAAAGTTTGGAGGTAAACAGGCATCAAAAAGAGTGTCAGAAGAAGCGAGGTATGATATTGGTCATATTGTAAAGAAAAAAGAACAAAAAGCGCTCAGTGTAAATCTCAACCGTGTTTTATTTGTTCGAAACGTGACGTTGCTCTACATGTCAATCCAGTGGCGTAGCCAAAAAAAGGAAGTTGGGGGGGGGGCATGCAAGGAAGTTGAGGGGGCATGCAAGGAATTTAGGGGGGCATGCAAGGAATTTAGGGGGGCATGCAAGGAATTTAGGGGGCAAACATATAGGGAGGGGGGGCAGAAAAGGTATTGGGGGGGGGGGGGGGGGGGGGGGGGGGGGGGGGGGGGGGGGGGGCCCTGCCCCCTCCCCCCCCCCTCCCCTCTGGCTACGCCCCTGATCGCTTTGATATCTTTCATAAAAAATGATTTTTATTATAAATAAATTTATTTTTAACATTTATCTATTTTTAAAATAAAAAGTTAAACAAAAATAAGAAATTGACTTTAAATAAATTTTCCTTTTTAAAGTAATTATCATTTTATTTTTCAATTATAATATTCATGTTTTTTTCAATCTCATTGAATTTGCAATCATTCTCTGGTCGAAATAGATTGTATTCGTGATAATGATCTTGTTAAAGATGATCTCATTGACTTAAGGACGAAAGAATTGCTAAAAATTCAATTTAACCCGTTAATGCCCAACGTATCATATACGATAGGCAATTGAATACTATCATTTGTGTCCAACGTATCACATATGATACCTTAACAAATATAAATAGTTTTTACACTTATAATCACAACTGAGTTTTTTTACATTAAACATATCTTTAAAACTCCTAGATAAAACACGATTTTATAAAAACAGATGGGTACTTGTCTCATGATAGTTTTTATTTCAAATTATAAAGTGTAGTTTACTTCAAGTATACTATCACTTAGAGATTTCGATGTTTTGAAAAGGAGTAGCTACACATGTGACATGATTCATGATAAATATTTAGAGCAAACAGATAGCATATAATAGTTCACCATCAAATTTTATCTCATGATGTTGTGTTTAAGATGTGAAGAGGAAAAAATGTTAAAGTATCATATGTGATACGTATGACTTTACATAAAAAGTATGAAGTTAAAAAGTATGAAATTTGTTCTGAATTATTATAACACTATCCTCTTTTAGCAAAGAAAGATATTAATTGTCTGATTCCATTTATTACTACTTATCTTTCAGAATTAGCCTTTTCGGCACTTGTTACTAATAAAAACAAAAAATCTAAGTAAATTAAATGTAAAATATGAGGTGGGGTTTGTCGTGTCCAACAATATTCCACACTTTAATCTTCTTATCCAAGAGAAACAACAACAACCTTCACATTAAAGTAAGCATCTTTGAGTACAATAATTATTTTTAATTTTTAAATATATTATTAACTTACATTAGACATAAAATAATTTTGAATTTAACTAAGTGAGTTAAAAACTGTTAAAAAATGTAGTAGGAAATTTTAAAAAGATGTTCAAAGCATAGAAATTAAAATAATTATATACAGTGGAAAAATATAGTCAATAGATTTTTTATAGTTGTAATACTAGTCCAGACTTCAGCTTTCTAAGAAAATAACAATAAAATTGATTGATTGATTAATGTGAATAAAATTAATCTTTAAATTTGATGGGTTTTTTAAAAAAGCGGTCCAAAATTTAAATGGAATTTTTGAAGCGGTCTGTTCATTGAAAAGGTTAAGAAACACTGCTTAGAGAACGAATCCATTCCCACAGCGTAAATTATGCATGAAACATTGTATATTTTTTTAAAAATTGTTAAAAAAACAGAATTTCCAAAAAAAAAATTGGCTTACACTTCACCATATTCAAACTAAATTGATTTTCAAGACTTAGTAAAGCGTTTTCTAACTAGATAGCATAATGACAGTGACAAGCTGACTCAGACTCTAAGTGCTTGAATAAAATTAGAATCGGATTAACTTGATCAATTTAATGCCAACCTTTCACTTACGATTTTCCCTAAAAAAGGGGCACTCCACTGGCGAATGCAGAGAGGGAGGCCCCCTGGGCCTAACCCCACCCCCTATGAAGAATGGCTTCAGAAATTCCCGTTACTGATTTTGCTCTTTCCTAAAGCATCAAGATTTGTATGGTAGTGGATTACGTTAATAAATTTTATTTTATCATTAATTTCTGGATCCGCGACTGGGGCACTCCATGTGTTTACAAAAACAAAACTATTTTTGGTTATTTAAAATTGTACTTAAAAAACATGATTCTGGCTCATAAATTTCATCAAATAGCGACTTCGATGCTTGCCTTCGCAACCCTTATTCTAGTACTCACAAAAATTTGACTCTGAATTAGACAAGAACTTAAAAAATCAAGGTCCAAATACTTCAAAACTTAAATTTAACGACAGTTCATGATTTCAACTTCGACAAAATAACATCAACCTACTTTCTGCTTGCATAAATACTATTTTTCACTATAAATACTTTAAAAAATCCTATTTAACACTTTCACAGCTAAACTCTAATAGATGCCGACTCAAATCAGAGTCCTGTCCTTTAGAATCAAGGACTCCCTACTCCGCAACTATGCCTGTATTATTATATTTTTAACGTTTTAAGGGCCGACCAAAATAAAATTCGCACAAATGGAAAGAATTGTCTAAAAAGCTTACTTTTTACAGGTATTATTGACGCTTCTTGGGATGTAGAAGGATAAATTTGGGTTGAAGACGGTGTAGTAGGCTGATTAGGAGTTGCTTGAACTTCTTCTTGGAACTGTTTTTTAGAAGCACTACGCCTTTTTGAAGTCTTGGTTCCTGAAGCAGACAATTCATCGATGCCCGAAGTTCTATTCAAAGAAAATATCCCACCCATTCATACAAATATTTCCAAACTTGACTGTATCAGAAATAGCGTAAAATATGTGTGTTGCAAAGAAGGGATAATAGCGGAATTCACAAATAACAATGGCGAGGCGAGCAAGATGTGATGACGATGAAATATGCGAAGCCTTTTCCGAATGTTAACGAAGATGTGTTTTATAACTTCGGAATTTTATTAAAAACGATGAAGTGATCAATGCTGTGCGATACTGTATTTGTTGTTGTGTTAGTTATATCGTGTTAGTCGCTTGTGTGTGTCTGCGTCTCTTGTTTCGCCAGGGTGCATATTATTTATAGAAGTTGTGAAAGAGTTTTTTTCGAAAAATGTAAATAAATAGAAGAAGAACAGAATGAAGAAGCACTTTTCACTTTCCAACTAATGGTGGTGGTGATGATGCAAGGAGTTTTTGCAAAGATGATGAAAGTATAGAGTTTGTTTCGATTCTTTCTTGGCAAAGATGCGTGGTCATCATGTCATGGTTAAAACACGATGATGCGTCGAAGTTAAATTTTTACGCAAATATACGTTGTATTTATTCAAAATAGCGTTGCAATGCTTTCAACGGTATTCACGTGGCTTTCTTCAGTCGTTGACATTGTGCGCGCTGTAGATAGGAATATTAAATGGTGCTCATTCACTCGTCCATTATCATACATTTGCGCTATTCAAAAGATGACGCCTTCAATTACTCCTCCTCTCTTTCTTAGGTCATTTTTTTATTTTGGGTTCTTAGTCCTTGTGGCTTTCCTTATTATCCAAGGACGAATCTAGAAGAAAATTTAGCTTCAGGAGATTTTATCACTTTTTTTCTAAAATAGATTTTTCTTTTGCCCCAAATATAGTGTTTATTTATGATGGTGCGCCAAAATTTTTTAGTTAATTTTTAACTAAATTTTAAATCTTAAAATGATCATAGATGAGAAAAATAAAGGAATGAAATACACATCAATAAATCAACCACTTTCAAAAAAATGTGATGCCATCCGTGTCTCTTATGTTAGTGATGGAAATAGAATCGTATTAAATTTATAATTTGGAAAATTTTGAGTGAATAAAATTTTTCTCCTTCTTTATCAATTTTCTCAGCGTCATTTAAAATTTTTAAAAAATAAGTTTTTTTCATTATTTATTTAAAAGCTGTTTTTATAAACATTCAGTTTTCTCTGTGCCAAAGATCTCAAAAAAAGAATAGTGAAATTTTTAACATAGAAAGTGATCAAGTATGCAATGGCCATTTTTTGACTGACAAACCAATTGGTTATTGTCTTTGGCACATGTGCGCCATCGGCCTTGAGCATATATCACTGTAAGCAATCAAGTTTATATTAATTTACTGAAAGAATTGCTGTTCTTGATATCCGAAAGATTTCGTGAGTTAGTGTTCTTTATGTAATACGAGTGATAGTATGATAGTCGTATATAGATTATTCAGAAGAGCTGATTTTAAAATGTTTTGCATCAATTGGAGAATACGTATTTTTATTTTTTAGTTGCTTCGTTAGTATTATTGAAACAAATAAGAAAAATGAGTGTAACTTTTATTTTGTAAGATTCTGAAGATGTTCTTCCATCGATAAACTTTATTTTTATTAAATTTTGATCATAAATAAATATTTAATATCTGTGAACCATCTGATGCATAAAAAACAGTTTATATGAAAAATTAAGTGTTTAAAAAATATTTATTATAGTGTGTGATATAACGAAACTATTTCTTCCGGCAAAAAACAGTTTTTCAAAAAATATTTATTTAA